>PVHP010029361.1:0-22441 GCA_004024765.1 Zapus hudsonius
AGATTTATGGTAGAAGTGCTTCATATCAGTTAGAACCAGATCTTTTCTATTTTTTTAAAAAAAGAGATTTTTGTGTGTAGATTATAAAATGGTTTTTCATATTTTTCTCTTTGAGATCCACTATTTAAATTGCATTCCATTTCATATGAAGTAATTATAATAAAATTTAGAATTTAAAAAATGTTACAAATTTATAGACAGATTCATTAGTCAAGAATGACAGATTGCAATTTACTGACATTTCACATTCTAGTGTGTGGGCTGGGTGGATGTCATATGATTTTCTACCGTTGGAATTTCCAGCACATGTGTGTTATACAGAATGTCAATTTCCCACTAGATTGTGAACTCTGATGGATTCTTAAGGACAAGGACTGTGTTTTTCCACATCTCTAGTTATTCAGTCATTATTCAACAGATATTTACTGAATGCCTACAAGATGATAGGTACTGGAAATACAAGAAAATTCCTAGGAAGCATGAATCTTATATTATGACCAATAAAACTAACTGCAAATAACTAGGAGATTCCAACTACGGGGCTATGAAGTTTTATTTTCATTGTCTCATGGATTCAAGACAAGGAATGAAATGTATCCATTAGCTTCCTAATTGAAATATCAATTATCCCTTAGTGAGAAAGCTGACTCTTTCCCAAGTATGTGTTACACTCAAAGGCTTACATTAATCTTCCCAAGGCCATGTTCTCCAATAACAACCGATATGGCTACAGAGCAGTTATGCCCAAATCAGAGCCTCTGCGAAGGCTTACTGAGACCATCTGGTGGAAGAACTCTGGGGTACAACCAGAGTCAGCCAATTCTGATGTCTGCTTTAATCATAAAATAGATGTTCAGGGAGACTCTTTCCATATTTTTACATATCCATATAGTCTGAGGAAAAACTTCTAGCACCTAGATTAAAAGATGTTTGATGATCAGCCATGGAATTCAAAGACAAAATCCTCAAGGGAGACTTGGAGGCACTTCTCCTGAAGCCAGTAATTTACCTTCCAAATTGTAAAATACCTGGCCACCTCTTCCCTTTAAATTGGATTTGCCTCACTGTGCTCAGCTGAAGAAGGACACTACACGTGTGCTGAACACCCCAAGTACCAAGATTCATCCCCTCAGAGTGCTTCTCTTATAGTAAGACTCCACTATAGGTATAACATCCCTGATTATTCATTCCCTCAAGGGGTCCAAAGAATGAAGAAACTGAGGCAAGATGCTCTAAAGGAAGTTGGTCTCTGATCCAGACATGTTAAGTTTTCTTCAGGAATAGATAGACACCTACCCCAGGAAATATACACACTTGCACTCAACATACACAAACCACTGCAGTCCTTCACAGATGCCTACCTGGAGGTGAGTCAGGAGTAACTTCCAGATGGCTAAGACTTCCTTGGTTCTTTAGGTTGTGTGTTTCCTTGTAAATTCTCTCTCTTTTTTTTTAAGCTTAAGCGTCTATGAGTTCTCAGTCTCTTCTCTGGGTAACTCCTGATGTCTCTCAAGATGAGCAGTGAAGCCACCACCACCATGCCAATCTCCTTGTTTCCTCTCCACTTGTGGAAGGGTTACGTTATTTGCCACTGGATTGGAACCCTAAATCCACTAATCCCTGTAGTACTAACTCAAGGTTTCAGGTTTCTCTCAGTTCAAAAGAGTTTGAAAACAACCCATTGAAAGCATCCATTCCTTCAGGAAACGCATCAAGCCATGGCATGGAATACACTCAGATAAAGAGTCTAAGCACTGGACTCAGTGGACACCACCAGCCCAGAAAGTCACACGACTCTGAGCTCCAGTGTCTTCATTCTTAAAATTGCTAGATGACACCTCCGTGCATTATTAATTGCAGCTTGAAGTGATGACTAAGTTGTAAACAAAATGCATATGAAGCACTGGGTGCTTCCATGCTCAGGAAACAGTGGAATACTGCTTTACATATGAATTATCAGATGCTGTTTGACCTGGTAGGACTCCAGCATAATTGCTAAAGACAATATCACGGTTACTCTAAAAGAATTCATCTTTCCTTCCCATGTGTTTGAACATGGGGAAACAATATACTTAGTCCTAACTCCAAGTCCCCTTTAGCATGAGATATACAGATATACAGATTTATTCTTAGCACTAGACAAATAAAAGACTCTAATGTAAGTTCCAATCAAATTTTAAGAAGTCAAAAAACTCCCACTCAGAATGCTATCTGAAGAAACTGGAAAGGGATGGGGACGTATCTCAAAATTTAGAGGCACTAGCTTGCAAAGCCTGCCAACCTAAGGTCGATTCCTCAGTACCCATATAAAGCCAGATGCACCACATAGCACATGCTTCTAGAGTTCGTTTGCAGCAGCAAGAGGCCCTGGCATGCCATACACACATATACACATCATATATCATATATATGCATATATACATATATAAAAATCCTGGTAAAAAGTAACCATCAACTATGGGTAACAGATAAAAATACAAAATAGGAGCCAAGTGGATCTTTGGGTCCCTCTGGCCAGTGAGTCTAGCCTAACTGCTTAACTCCAGGCCAGTGAGACACCCTGCCTCAAATAAAGTAGATGGCATTCCTGAGGAAAGTCACCTGTCCTCTGGCCTCCACATACACATACTCACATGTGCACACACCACCTACACATACATGTACACCTACACACATACAAATGGAGAGAAAAACTACTTTTAAACCAATATTTAAAAAAATACAAATATAATGATGACCCAAACTAGTTATATCCATGTATTGTGTGGTAAAGGAAATACAGGAAGTTACCAATGTTCTTTATCCTAACCATATAGTAACCTTGACATAGCAAGGAAAATACTTATAATTTTATTCCTCACTGCAAATATTCAGAAGGGAGAATGGAGTAATTACTAGGGTAGGGCTGTTAAAATCGAAACCTAGGAACTTTGAGGCAGTGGGGAGAGTTTTTGAGTGAAGGTTGTTTTTATTTATTTAATTTCCATAGCATTAATCATGACGCCTCCTGCAATGGTGCTGTCGTTTCTCTTGTGCGCACACACTGAATTACAGAGCGACGCTACGCAGTGTCTCACACGCTCTGACACTTCCATTTCATACTTCACAGTTTCAGTGTCACTTTGAGGTTTGAAATGTTTCACAGTTATTTGCTATATGTGGGTGCCAAAAAAAATTTTTTTAAAAAGAAGCCAGCCTATATCACTAAAAAAGATACTGCAAGAATAGAAAATAGTTAGTCAGATGGGAATTTTTGTCCCATTAACATTCAGAACTTTGTCAAAAATCAATTCACTTTTTATCAAAATATAATTTATATTTCACAGATGCATGAGTGAATACTATTATTTTTCTTACCACATATAGTTCTTATAAAGTTAAATATAAACCTTTAGTCCTACAGATAAGATTCTAAAATTAAAGGAAACTGAAAATATCATAGATCTCTCCTAGCCACACAACTTATCCATATGCTCTTGCACAGCAGACCCTATAGCCTCAATCCAGTCACCTGACCCAGAATAAATATTGAAAGAATTTTTATGTCTATAACTATATATATATGTTTCAGTTTAATGTGGCAAAGTCAATGTACATAAATAAAGAATGCTGTAATCTGTAACAAACAGACACCATCAAAACTGATAATACCTGGCCCTTGTAAGGCCAGCAGCACACCTGAGGACTGCCTATTCTCTCCCTGTTCACTCTACCCAATGACTCTCTTGGTATAGCAGGTGCATTCCCGCAACACTTCACCATCTGAACACCTAAAGTCTTTTGTATTCGCTAACACTGTCTGATCACCAACAAAACACCTAAACAAGAGAACAAATGAATAATGATAAATATGTTGAAGGTTCTCAAAGGCTCACAGAAGAGATACAGCTAGAATAAGTACTGGCACAAAGCAAGCACTTTTCTGTCCTTGTCATTCCACAAGATGCCACCTTGAGATCAAATGTCTAGTTTATTTCATTATCATTACAGCTGAGAGCCTTTGGTTAGAGCAAGGAGATAGAAGAAAGAGGAATGAACAAATACAGACAGAAACCTAAATAGTGGCTCTTAGGCACACTAGATAGAATTTTAAAATCTGACAGTTTAAAAGAGTTTTTTCCTCTTGGTAGAATGTATGCTTACATTATTGGCTATGTGAAAGATGACAATTTATTACAGGACAGTGAAACAGTCTCCCATCTGGGGAATCTAACAGAGAGAAACAAGTAATGACTCAAGCTAACAAGCTGCCAGTGTTCATCAAGGTTCACAGCTCCCCCCCAAGTCCACATATTCCAACAGGAATTCGGGGTCACTCTGAAAGAGTGCATGTGTGGAGACAGGGCCACCTGACACAAAAATGGGCTTTGGGAAAACCAGTGGCTATAGAACAGAAGCATTGCTTGCTGGATGTTCTCAAGCTAATCTAAATTCTAACTAGAGCAGACCACCTCAAGAACACAAGACTGCTTCCACTACACTTCATCTTCAAATGCATGCATAATTAAATGCTTAGCAAGAGAGAAAGCATTCGATTTATTTATTATGAGGATAGAAGTACATTACAGGGGAGCATTACTGTGATATTATTAAGAGTTATATTTAATTTGGTTACCTATAGTAGACATCTCTTAAGATTTACAACAGCCACCAAGGACTGAAATTATATCAAACCATCTCATGAAATTAATAAAAAATTCTCAAAATAAATTCACATTCAAATTAACACTTCCCAGTGACATGCTTAGGAGTATAAATGGGAATAGTGAAAATAGTTTTAATGAATACATGCCCAGCGCTCTCTCTCTCTATCTCCTTCTCTCTCCCTCCCTACCTCCTTCCCTCCCTCTGCCTCCTATCTGCTGACCCAGGGTTCAATTCCCCAGCATTCATGTAATGCCAGACACGCAAAGTGGTGCATGCAGTAGCAAAGACACTGGTGCACCCATACTCATTCACTCTGTCTCTGTCTCTCTATCTCTCAAATAATTAAAAATATTTAGAAAAAAGATGTTATCACTTAATTATCACTTTTTATGTCTCCAACTAAAAAGCACAAAACCAAATTAAAAATGCATTCTATGTTCTATGTCACTTAGCATGACCACTTGATAATATACTCAATGATTATTGGTCAGTTTCTAAGAAGTTAAGTAAAAAAAAGTTTTGATGATTTCAACTCTGCTTTGCCCAATCCTTTTCATGACACAATAGCTTGGAGACAAAGCCAGAAGAAGAAGCAGGAGTAAGCAAAGCTGGTTCTAGTCACATTGGTGTGTCAGGCTAGCTCTGTAGTCTTGAGCAAATCACTAAATCACCTTTAGTCCCCTTTTAGCATAATGATGGATTAGAAAAGTAACAGCTAATATCCCATGGAGTTCTAAAAACCTATGTGGCAAAAATCATACTTAAGAATATAAACCAGGCATAGTGGCACACGCCTTTATTCCCAGCATTGGGGAGTTAGAGGTAGGAGAATTGCCATGATTTCCAGGCTATCCTGAGACTACACAATAAATTCCAGGTCAGCCTGGGCTAGAGAGATCCCACCTCAAAATAAAAGGAAACGAATATAACAAATATTTTAAGCCATATTATTTAAATCAATTGTTATAAAATGGTGGCAGGAAGAAAAACTTAAGAGGCAGACAGAGTCAGGACCCTAGGATGTTCAGGAAATCCATTGGGTCAGATTGCATCTGATGGATGTGCCTTCGCTGGTGTGAGGTCAACAACATTCCTCTCATGCCCCTCACCCCCGCTACTTCATGCAGTAATCATTGTGATTACTCTCCTATGCATGGAAAAGAGGGATTATTACTTTAAAAAAGAACTTAAAAACACAAAATGTGGGGCTAGGGATGTGCCTTGGTTGGCAGAATGTTAGCCTAGCATGCAGGAATCCCTAAGTTTGATCCCCAGCATTACATAAACTAGGCGTGGTGGTTCACACTGAGCAGAAAGCTGGAGACTATATAGCAAATTCAAGGTCACCCTGGAACACATGTGACTTTATCTCAAAATAAAAAATTAAAATAAAATAGATGAAAACGCATAATAAGACAGTAGTGTGTTTCTACCAAAACCTTCAAATCATTTTTCTTGCAGAATGAAATAATAAGAACACTAAATTTTATTTAGAGAGAGAGAGAGAGAGAGGAAAAAAACTCCTGGACCCTGGTCTTGTTTACCACTAATAAGGCTCATGGCCTTGAGTGGCAATTCACTGAGGTTCTCTGAACTGCTGCTCTCTTAGTAAGAGGCAGGTGGGGTGATTAGACGAAATTAGGTCTAATGTATACCTTTCCTCTAGAACGCTACAGATCTAAGATAACAGAAACTTCATTGTTTTAGCCCTATTACCTCGAACTCTGTCCAAGCTACAGAGCTTTAAAAACAACATATTTTTTCTAACCTAAGGAGGAGAGGAGAGGTAAGAACACAGCAGACTAACAGAATAAACATGAAGCAATATAAAAGCAAACAAATAGCCCGAAATTCTTTAGTAGACAAGCAGGGTGCAACTAGTATGTTAGGAGCATTAGTATGTGGATTAATGACAGCGTTGGAAATATCTCCTGTAACATGGATGTGGGATTTTTTTGTAGCTTTTGTTTTAACTACATCAAACCCTGACTCACTCATATGCTAATAGAGAAGAAATGAGTTTGTTCATAAAGTATAGGAATGATAAAATTTCCTTGAGTTCCTTTATACTGGAAATGGTTATTTACTGTGGGCACAGACTATCCCTGATGGTCAGACTGGGTATGCCAAGGATATAAGGTTCTACCCACTCTTGGCTCTGTTTCCAGGACTTTCCTCATGGCTTATTTGCAGAAGCAACCTGGAGATATTAGATACCAGCTCTGACTGGGATGAACAGCAAACTTACTTGAAAAACAATAGATTACCCCAAGCTGATATCTCTTACCTATTACACAAATCTACCTGGAAGCTCAACACATGTCCCAGGGGAGATGGAAGGACCGTAATATTTATGTGAAGTCTAGCCTGCATGTTTGAATAATTAATAAAGTTCTCTCTAACAAGTCCTGATTCTGTCTCTGCTACCTGCATCTATGAACTGTGGTAGTGCTTCTGAGTTTGTAAATAAGGGGGAACCCTACTCTCTCTACAGACCCTAGAAGTTTGCTAAGTATATGAAGATTTCAGGGGTAAAAGTAGGGAAATCTCATGCACATGTCACCAACTATACTTCTATAACTATACTACTATAACTTGGTAGAAGATATCACAGACCTGTATTTTCATCTAGAGGCGGGTGACAAATCCAGAACCTCAATCTTACTTGGCTTTTCCTTCTTTTAATTGAGAATTTTAATGCACGAACATACTATAACTTGATCATGTTTTCCTCCCGTAGCCTCTTTTCTCTCCCTATTCCATTCGGCACACTCCTCTTTTCAAGTAGGCCTTCTGTTTAGATGCCTCATTCTTTAGTCCTCCTCCATCCTCTGTGTCAAAACGTTGACGGGCTATTCATAACCCCCCTGGACTGAGCCAGACTGCCCACAGAGGAGGATACCCAGCTGACTGAAAAGAGGAAAATTGGGGAGCTGGGAACACCAACACATTATTTGCTCATTCAATGTATGTAAATATGAATAATAAAGATATATTTTATAAAATAATAAAGCATAAAAACATTGATGGGCCCAATATCAATGAGGTCTTGGGGGGGAATGACACCCATTGTGAGGTCATGAATGCACCAGTCAGTTCCATGTCTGGATCGCTCTCTCTTCTGTACTCTCACACAGTCAGAATTTTTCTCACATTCAAAAACAAGACCATAGAGCCTCACAACCAAATTTCTTCTGCTCTTGAGCCAATTCAAGATCTGTCACACCAATTATGTAGCAAGTTATGATAACGCTATCGAGCATCCAAATTGAAAACATAGTTTCTTTGCTGCAAATGTATTTTCTATGCCTCAATTGCACTTGAGATCGTTGCAGAAAACAAGTAGAGCTAAAAGGATGATAAAATAGCTTAAGATCATGGACAAGAACTTGAGATGTAAGTACCACCTCTACTATATTTTGTTAGATAGAAGGTAAATATAATGTCAGATGCTTAGCAAAAAAAAAAAAAAAAGGTAAGTTTGCCGGTGTGCCAATAAAAATCCTGCAAGCTAAATGCTAAGAAAGCAGTAACACTTCTATTAGGGGGAGGGGAATGGCATAAGCATGAGTATATGATAATTGCCTTTTAAGAAACAGAGAAGGGGATATTATCACCAATGAAAAAAGGCTTTAAAGAAATGCAAATTCCTGGTTATGATCATTTTCAAGTGAGGTAAACAGCTCTTTGAACAGGTTATTTCCACATCTATTTTCTCACCATTTTGGCTTTCTTCACATTACTCCCTTACGTATACCATTACTTGTTTTAGGGAAAATATCTCAAGCACCTTGATATGCAATCTCGCCTTGCCTTAGGAGTTGTATTATTTCATGCCTAAAACTGAATCTACATGACAAGGCAGAGGATGCCCGCCAAAGCCTGATATGCTGTTTGTCCTCAGAGAGATCTGGCACCCTTTTTGATGTCTGTGGACACAGACTTGCCAGTGGTATTGGCAACCAGATAGAAGAGGAATCTCATTCATTTGGCAGCCAATCACAAAACTCTAGGCTCTTCAGCTGACCAGTTCCGTCAGTGCAGAATCAGAAACCAAGGTGAAATAAAGCATAGAGCCTGGCCCTATTCCTAATGAAAACGCTTCTGCCGAAAATCCCATTTCCCAGTATACTTGAAGCCAAACAAACATTGGTCACAGCTTGCTAAGTAGTTAAGGTTTTGTTAACTCTTTGCAGCTACAAGATGCACAGAGGTCTGGAGCCATGTACTCTCCTTGGATATTAAAAGTAGTCTGAACATAATTCCATGAGAACAAGACATTAGGCTTCAGTAAACATGAGGTAAATGAACCACCATCTTTATGTTCTCTACCACATGTAGGACTTAAATGTAATCTGCTGAAAAAATAGTGTAATGGTTTGATCCAGGTGTCCCCCACAAACAAATGTGCTCTGAATGCTTGAATCCCAACTGATGGCAGTTTGGGTATTGGATCCTTGTTGGAAGTGTGTTGTCAGTGACAGGCTTACAGGGGTTCTAGCCAGCTTCCCCTTGCCAGTGTTTGACACACCTTCCTGCCGCTGTTTGCAGTACTGTGGCAAAGGTGATGTCCACTCCTCTGCTCATGACATAGTTTTCCCTGCCGTGATGGAGCTTCCCCTCGAATCTGTAAGCCAAATAAACCCATTCCTCCCATCAGCCACCTTCAGTGTGCAGCAATGAGAAAGCTGACACCACCAGATTGTAAAGGAAAAGATCACTCAAAGCCCAAGCACATTCCCAAGGCAAGCACGATGTGTCAACTTTTGGAGGACAGAAGAACCTGGGCTGTTCTGGATCAGCTTATGAGATCTTAGGAGTCCTGCAACAAGTTGCTAGGAATATTTCTAGTATTTCATATTTTACATTGTGTTTTCACACAGATCTCATTTAGTAGATATTTTGATCATCATAATTTAACTGAGCATCCGACATATTGAATAATTTGGCCTGGATCTTACCACATGGGAAAAAGGACTCAATGTCTCTGAATCTAGATTATTTCCAAGTAAATATGGAGAATTTATAAAGTGTGACATGTTTAATTAGACTCTAATTATCATCATTATTATGGTCTGGAAATACAAGTTCAAGGTCTTCTTGTTACTTATCCTTTAGAGCTTCAGAGATATACCTTTTCTCCTGAAAGGTATATTTACTTCAGTGCTACGAACATAGGAATAAGAAAGATGTGAAATTAATTCCAGATGCAAAAAAATAAAACAGCAATCACAAAAAAGAGTACAGTTCCTTATAACTGAAAAATCAACATTTTAAAGGTAATATTACTGAAAGAACGATCCAAAACTAATGATCTGTGCTATTAAAACTTCTATAGAAAATTAGAGACTAGAAAAGCTGTACACTCTTGAGTTTATCACAGCTGATGTAAAACATGAAATGGGGGCCTGGGTGATGAATCAGTTTTTAAAGGTGCTTGCTTACAAGGCCTGTAAGCCTGGGTTCAATTTTCTAATAAAAAAAATAATAAATAAAGCCATATGCAAAAAGTGGTGCATGCATCTGGAGTTTGCAATGGCAAGAAGCCCTAGCATGCTTTCTTTCTCTCTCTCTCTCTCCTCTCTCGCTCTGTCCCTCTATCCCTCCCTCTGCTCCCTTCCTTGCAAATAAAAAAATAAAATATTTTAAACACTTTCTAAATGTAGTTATCCTATATAAACTAAACTAAACTAAATAAACTAAAATCAGCTACAGAAATCAGATCCAAACAAATTGAGGTTTTGGTTATTGTAGGGGTTTTTTCCCTTCAAAAGGAAAAGCACTATATGCAAATTGAAATCAGTCTCTCAAGGCCGAGTACCTAGGATTCAAAACATAGAGTTTCTTTGCTAAGTTCTGGAAACTCACAGAACAATTTCATCTAAGAAACTGTCTAGAAACACCAAAACAACCTTTATGGTCATTTTGGACAACTCATTACTGTTGGTCCAGCAAGGTAATCATGCCTTGGCCTCTTTTTCAGAAAGAGCCAATCTACCCCACGTCCCTGCTGCTCCTCACATTCAAGGAAACAGTCTGCGTGCCCATTAATATATGTGATATTGATAGAAAAGACTCTCTAGGTAGAAGTAGGAAAGTCATCATTTTCACAATAAAAAAGTAAAACAAATTGTCTGTCAAAGTTCATCCCAAAGCTAATATTCTAACCTTTAAAACAGCTGTAAAACACCAGCTTTTTTTTTTTCACTTTTACTAGCAGAAACATATGTGTTTCCTGGGATTTCTTGAGCTCTCCAATCCATAAAACAATACTGCCACCCACCCCCCTTTGATGTCCTTTCTTTTCTGGTGAAACTTCTGAAATGCATCATTTCACTGGAGCTTGGGGAGGCCTTAGCTGTAGTCAACTATTTCACTGCAGACCTGTCCACGCAAGGAGTGCTGAACTGGCCAGCTGTCAAGATTCCCAGTCATTCCTTTTCATCCATGTCCCGCTGAGGACCAGCTGAAAATGATTCTGTCACTTGTGGAAGAGCCTGGAAAGTTCAAGTGCTAACAGACTTCATGTGGCTGGCTACAAGGTAGTTTTCATTATTATCTCAAATCAGTACTGGCCACTGAAATACCAACTTTTGAAAGCTCATAGTTCTTTATGAAAATAAAACATTCTGCAAAAGCAGCAAGATTTACAGCAGCTTTCTGAAGTAAACAGATATAGAGAAAAAAAAAGTTCCTCGCTTTGCACCATGCAACTCCATTAGGGAAAATGACCTTCCACTTCCACATTCCCAATGCACTTCGGAGATCTTCAGTCCAAGCACCCTGAACTACTCAGTCCCATTGACAATAGGTGTAGCGCACTGCATGGGTTGAGAGATTACAAGCTTTAGAAAGACCTCAAATCCTGGCTCTTCCTTTGCACGTCTGAACACATCTCTCTCAGAGCCTAAGTTTTCTTATCTGCAAAGTGGAATTAACAATATGCATATTTTGCAAGACTTGGATAATGCATGGTTTGCTAGTACCTGATAATAAATTCTCAATACAAGCTAACTACTGTGTAGATGCTCTGCCTCATTAATTGACTCCTAATTAAACAGTGGGAGCATTTTTAGTGTTTTTTAAACAAAAATCAGTTTGGAGTGATATCAGTATATTTTTAGAGTTTCGAAAAGAAATAAAACCACAAAGGTTTTTCACTTACAGTTATTAGCAGTGACTTCAGCCTATTTTGGAATGTTGCTCAAACAGTTAGTGGAAGAGTGAGTATACTTTGGTAGAACCTGCCACTAATTCAAGCACATTAGAAGTACTTACAAGCACCTATCAAACATATGAGGACAACACATTACATTCTTTATAAAGGTCTCTATAATGACTGTATAAAACGCTTTTCTGACCCATCCTTACTAAATACAGTCAAAACACTCATTGAACTTCCGGCACAGTTTGAAAAAAAAATTGTCTCTAAAACAATGTTTTGATTCATTAAGTGTGGCAAGATCAGAAGCAGAAGGATTTGGCAGTGGGCATGCTCCGCTGGTTCCCAGGCTGCTTCAGAGCGGTGCCAGCTCCGAGAAGGAATGATCAATGTCTCACATTCCACACTTCAGGCACTAATAGATCCTTGGCTCCAGGTTTCCTAGTGTTCAGAGGAAATGCCAGAAAACACATGCTGTGATCGAATCATTTTGGAAGCATCCACACAGGCCAGAGAAATGAATAACTACCTTGGGCACTGAGTAGCTCAGGCAACAGCTGTTTTATATCGGACACTGGTCAGGGTGTATCTCTTTATTCTGTACAGTTACTGCTATGCTAGCAATGCTTGGAGATGGTGAGAAAAGCCTTGTTCTCTCATTTTAACACAGTGTTGATACCTTCTAGAGCTCCTTACCTGGCCATGCTTATATTTTATTTATTTTATTTATTCATTTTCAAGCAGAGAGAGAGAGAGAGATGGAGAGAGCACCAGGGCCACCACCTTGTGGGTCTGGTTTATGTGGGTACTGGGGAATTGAACCCAGGGCCTTAGGCACTGGAGGCAAGTGCCTTAAAAGCTGAGCCATCTCTCCAGCCCAATAATCAGTATTAACTAGATGACAGCAAGGTTATTTTTCTAATGAACTTCAAGAATAGAGGCCAAGCACATATTCTTATAAATGCAAGAACATTTTGCTTGATTCAACAGAGCCTATGTTTTTCATACCCTTCTTCACAAAGACATGATTTAAAATTGATGTTGCTTGCCTCATGTGTTCTTCCCCAAACTCACTGTTCTGCAAATTCCACCAAAAAGCTGGGATTAAAGGTACACTGTCACCTTACGACCACTGCATCACCCCGACCATGGCCTTGGAGATTACCAGTAGGAAAGAACTTTGGTATACTGACCTTACATGTACTCTGTATTTTGGAGAGTAAAGAATGGGAGAAACAGAGCTCAGGAGATAGCTCAGTTGGTAATGTGCTTGCATTGCAGGTACAAGGACCTGAGTTCAATCCCCAGAACCCAAATAAAAGTGCCTGTCATGGTAGCATGAATTTGTAATCCCAGCACTGGGAGAGATAGGCAGATCCCTGGAGCTCGCTAGCCAGCCAGTCTAGTCTAATTGGTAAGATCCTGGCCACTAAGAAACCCTGTTACACAATAAAAAGGTAGATGGAATCTGAGGAATGACACCCGGAGTTTTCCTCTGACATCAATACACACAATCACTTACCTAGGAACATACATATCCATCCTCCCTCACACACATACAAAATTAGGAGAAACACTGATTTTTTCCTACTGCTTTAGAACGTTATATAAAATCAATAAAAATAATATAATGACATATATGTATGAAAATACCATAATGAAAGTCATTACTTTGTATGCTAATCTAAAAAATTAATAAAGAAAAGCCAGGTAATTTAGTCCTTATTTATTTTATATAAATATACAAAAATCTCACCACTGTATTACTCCATAAAGACATCAAAAATAATAAAATAAATAATAATAAAATAAAATAATAAAATAAAAAAATATAATAAATTCAGTCTCAGATATCTAAAGTTAACTTTGCTTGATTTACTAATTAGCATTTAGTGATTAGATTTGTGCCTAGAAAGGTTGAAGAAATATAAGTGTTAATGGATGAGGTTGACTAAATTTCACATAGTAGGGCAAAAATAATTACAGGTTTTCTAGCTAGATATAACTCACTCAGATAAATGTTTCATGGCATGCTTTTTTTATGTCCCAAAAGGTAACTGGAGGATATTTATCTGTCATTCAGTATAAGATTTAATTAGCCTTAATAACCAGTTTGTGACAGTTCCTTTCTCAAACCCTACAAAAAGTAGCTAAACCTCAGATTATAAGCAAACCCCTGGTGACTGCAGGTAGTTAGTGTTTGCATGGTAGCCTTGAACAACAGCTCTTTACGTCACTTGGAGTGGGACATACTTACACACTTTCACTTAGTATACAATGTAGACAAGGACAGAAAAAAGGCTCATGGCTTTGGTAAGAATAAAATTCCATTCTGCCTATAACTAGGAGGCAATACAAGCCATTAGAGAGCCACTTACCTGAAGCTGAACTCTCTCAGCCTTTCGCATCATGTAACAAACACTGTGAGGTGTCTGTTTACTCAGTTGCTGTGTCTCACTTCTCAGTTCAGTTGGTTCCAAACTCAGAAGAGAAAGGGTAGTGGTTCCTCTTTATAGCACGGATCCCTAACTCTTCTAAAACTCCCTGCACTGTCTATATATTTAAACAAAAGGAAATAAATAATTTCTGCTAACCTAAAATTCTGTGAGTACAGGGACCATGATCCACATGTATCTGGTTAAGGCAGGAACTCAATACAGCTACTACACAAAAATATGAATGAGGAAATGAAATTTTAAACAACTGGTCTACTGCTCATCTAGGCAAGGAAAAATACTTTAGAAAAATGATGTCTAAAATTGAAGCTTACTTTTGAAACTGCACTATATTGGATTTCTAGGTCTATTATAATATATTACCAGAAACTTGGTGGTATAAAGCAATAAAAACTATTTTCTCATAATTTGGGAGGCCATCAGTCCACAACCAAGGGGCCAATTGGGCTGCTCTCCTTTAGAGCTGTGAAGGCAAATCTGTTCCTCCTTCTTGTCATAGATATTTGTGAGCAGTTCTTAGCCTATGGCTTACCTCACAGCAGCCCTGCCTTCATAGGCAAACTGCATTCCTCTTCCACACATCTGAAAAATCTCTCACTTTTCTCTCTCCTTCCCACCCACCCATTCTTTTACAAAAGCAATTGTGAAAATATTAAAGTCTACCCCTAAATAATATCCCCACTCCAAGGTCCTTAAATTAATCCCAAATAGAAGTAATCCCATATAGAAAAAAAATATTTCTCAATAAAAAAACATCGCAGGTTCTAGGAATTAAGAGTTTGTTATGCACACTATCATACACACCTTGCAGGAACCTTTTTCTGTGAGAGTTGGATGAGAAATGTATTTCCACCAGAATTCTAGTGACAACTGACAAGAACCCAAATTAATTTACACACCTAGAAAATGCTTCAATGAGAAAAGTTGGGATTTGAGCATAGGCAGTTAAAACTCCAATGTTTGAGTCACGTTTACTTCTTTCACACAGGGGAGCAACTCACTGGGTCACATAAATTGGAACATTCAGGGAAAGTTGATTTCAGTAATGCTGAGCTCAAAGGCCTAACACTGTCACCGGGAATTGAGTTTTCTTTATCATTCAACTATTTCTGCCCACGTTGGTTTGATTCTAAAGTACCACACAGGGTCCACTGGTGCCTCCAGGCTCACGTTGTCTGATTACTCAAGCCATCACCACTGCCAGGAGGATAGCTAATATCTCATGGACTGATCCTGAAACACATGTGTGGATCTCACAAGTATGGACACAGAGTGGAGGGGTTTTTCCCAAAATCAAACCAGACTATTTCAACAGAACTAAAGGATACTTGAAGGCCCAAAGCAACAAATGTTCACAGCTACAAGCAGGAAACCTTACCTAGAAATCTACATTTTACTTCTTGGGAAGATGTATCATTATAGAAAGCACATGGAGTGACCCTGGCCCAATGTAAAACACGTGACGGCCTCCTAACTCATCCCCACCCATGCTGCTCACTAAGTTGAAAACATAGAACAAGTCTATTGAATCAGAAAATCTCTGCAAGTCACCACTCACCTGAGAGTTATATCACTCTAAGTTCTAGTGAAAAGAAGGAAGGTCCTTATAATATTTTCATATTTAAAAATTTATTAACATATTAGGCTAAAGAGGTGACTCAGTAGTTGAAGAAACTTCCTTGCAAAGCCTCCTGCTGACCCAGGTTCAGTTCCCCAGTGCCCATGTAAAACCAGATGCAGGAAGTGGCACATGCATCTGGAGGTCATTTGCAGTGGCAAGAGGCCCTGATGCAACCATCCCATTCCCTCTTCTCTTCTCTCTCTCTCTCTCTCTCTCTCTCTCTCTCTCTCTCTCTCTCTCTCTGTCTGTCTCACAAATACAATAAAAGAATGTTTTAAAAAGCATTAATTAATATACTAAAAGTCAAAATTTTTCATACTTCCTCTGTGTATGTCTCACAAATATAATAAAAGTATTTTAAAGGGATTAATTAATATATTAAAAGTGAAAAATTTTTAATCAAAAACACCTATAACTGCAGAAGCAGTGGGTCTCCCATCTTGGAGCTGCATCCCACATAAACCTGCCTCAGCTCCCGTTGCCAATGTGAAGAGAAAAGAGCATGCAAACAGAATATGCGAAAGACATTTGCCATCCAGGTATATAATTTCAACCCCTGCATAACTTTAAGAGTGCTTACTTGGTTCTTTCTGCCAGAAAGTGGGCAAGTAAAAAAGAAGAAAAGTCCTGACAAGAAGTGGAAGAAACAGCAATCCAAACCAAGAAGAAAAAAGGGAAGAAAAGCCATTGTAAAATTTTGTGTGATAATCTCCAAATTAATCTATTCATTTAGAAATTCCCTAATAAAGGACTGGTTCTATGCATGGAGAAATATTTTAAGTTCCAAAGCTTGAGGAATCAAGTTATTTTGTGGTTCTAATTTCAACATAAATCTCTACCTCATTGAAAAAAATTCTCATTTTGACTTTTCTTATAAATTGTCATGGATCCCAGACTTAAACACATCCAAATAATTTTGTTGAAAGAAGTTTGAAAAAAAAACACATTTGTTGCTATCACTTGTGTTCTTAAAATCACTAAAATATGAAGTAGGATATTTTATAAACATCATTTATCAAAAACAGTTTGGTAAGTTGTAACTGTGGGCAAAGAAATAAGCAGAACATAAAGTTACTCTAATGACAGCTTTCTCTACTGCTTCCTATACACACAGCATTTAATTCCACTGTAAGGAAAGCATTGTTACAATTAACTGGGCTTTCATTTTATGTATAAAAAAAGATTAGTGGTTTTACATCCAAAGAACACATATATTCAAATGCACCCATACACATACTTGGATTCTTTCACACACATATATACACACATACTTACAGATACACACATTCATCTACATCTTTATAGAACTTTTTATATACATTTCACACAGAGACCCAAAAACACAGTCTCTATCCCTCTCTCTCTCTCTCTCTCATACACGTGCACACACACACACACACACACACACACACACACACACACACATTCTATGCCTTTCAGACTTAAGACTCAGTATCAATCCTAAATATATGTACAGAGCATGAATATAAGGAAATCTCATTAAGTTCAATTAAAGAATGTTGTTGAAATTAAATAACTCAAAACTAAACCTAAATATTTTTATTCCCAAGGGAATGCATAAATAGGTAAATGCATTTTATTATGACTTGTAAGCTAATGTTAGTTTAATATATGATATAAAACAGATTTTTACAAATGTTTAAATTTCTAATATTCACCAGTTTTGATAATTTATCTATCACTCAAAGTTCTAAGGTACATATATGAATCCAAAGTCATAAATTGTTGGCAGAATGACAAAGGAACAGGTTAATCAGGGCTGTAGAAGAAACATCCTACATACTCAAAGAGGAGGTCATTTCTTATTCCCTTTTTTAACTGTATTTAGAAAACAGTCTAGCATAAAGGACATATTTGCTAAAGCTGTTTGATATTATAATTGTTGAAGTGCTTTTTTGAAAGTGATATTCTTGGATCAAATTCAAGGAAACATTTGGCCTGTTTTAACATAGATATTCCACTTACAGAAGAAAATGTGATCAGATCCATCAGTGTGAGAAGCAAGAACATGGACTAAGATATATTTTCTTTCTAATCTCACAAACTTTAATCATGTTCTGGAATTAATGCCACCGATATCTTAGATCACACATCCATTCACCCTGAAGTGAATATCAGAAATACGTTTTTTTAAAAAATAGATCCAAGGCTCAGAACTAATACATGATTTTTTGAGATAAGAACTTTAACAAATAAATTGCAATTTTAATTCACACATGAATTCTACAAGGAGCACTTCATAGCTGTCTGGTAGCATACACACAAAGGTGCCTAGTCAAATGTGTCTGACTTCAACAGAGCCTATAATGAGATTTTTCCTGGATGATCCCTGCCCCCGTGCTTTTAATCATGTCTTCACTCCCTGCACATATCCCCAATATCCCAACCTCACAAACTACTAAAGAGTGCAATCCCCCAGAGACCACCAGTAGGATCACCTTTTCTAAGCTCAGAACCAGCCTTTTCTGAATCTTTCCCTCAATCTCCATACATCCATAACCCATCATCCCTCCTCAAGCCCCTGCCCCATTTTCTTCACTGTGCCCTCAGTATTTCAAGATATGTCATCAGCTACATTGAGAATCTCAGTACATTCTCTGAAGAGGCCCCATCTTCTTGTCTCAACAGCTATTACTTTTGTAAGAAAACATCTTTCTCAGTAACTCTAATGGATTTACTCATTCTGTACTTCCACCCCTCAGGGTTTTAGGTATAGTCAGTTTCCTCATTGAAACTTTCCAATCCTCTCTTCTCCAAAAATAAGAAAGAAAAGAAGGGATGGAGGGAGAAAGGGTGGGAGGAAGGGAGGAAAGAAGGGAGGGAGGGAGAGAGGGAAGAAGGGAGGGAGGGAGGGAAAAAAGAAAAGGAACACATCTTTTTTCATTTCCATACTCTCCCAGATTATGACTGCTTCACCCTTCTTGTTTCTTTAAAGTCTACTATATCCAGTCCCATTTCAACCTCAAGTAAGGCCTTTGACATTCATAGAAGAAAAAAATAATAACCAGAAGCAAGTCCATCCTTAACCTTTCATCTAAGCCCTAGCCTTCCTTCTAGGCCAATGGGTGAGTGGTTCTTGCTTGTATAAAATGCATTGTTCCTCCTTCATTGAAATATGAGTAGCCTTGGACTAGGAAGGTGGCTCAGTGGATAAAGGCACCTGCTTGCAAAGTCTGACAGCCCAAGTTCCATTCCCAAGTACTCACATAAAGCCAGATGTACAGAGTCACGTGTGTCTGGTGATTGTTAGCAATGCCAAGAGGCTCCTATGCATATATCTTCTTCTCTCTTCTCTCTCTCCCTCTCATTCTTTCTCTCATTCTCTCTCTCATTCTCTCCTCATAAATAAAAATATTTAAAAACAGAAATATAAGCAGCCAGATTCCTGCCCCTCTGATTTCTCATAGCTGTTCATGTCCTACATCCTATAATTGCAACGCTTTTAAAAAAACTTTTTGAAAACTATTTTTATTTATTTATAAGCAGAAAGATACAGACAGAGAGAGTAGGGGTGTGTCAGTGCCTCTAGGCTCTGCAAATGAACTCCAGATGCATTCTCTACTTTGCTCAATTGGCTTATGTGGGTACTGGGTAATGGAATCCAGGTTGTTAGGCTTTGCAGACAAGTGCCTTAACCACTGAGCAGTCTCTCCAGTCTGTAACTCTTCTTATTATCTATGTGTGAGAAATCTCCGGGTCTCACTCAGTCTTAAATTTTTTTCCACCTACATCTACTCTCTAGATGATCTTCTCTAAGTCCATGACTAATAATATCTGCATATTTCTGTCAAATATGTACATATTGAGCACTTGAAATCTTTCTAGTCTGATTTGAAGGATGTTGTAAATAAAAGAATATAGAGCAGATTTTGAAAATAGCATCTGGGGAATTGAGTAAGAAGAGAGACTAATATTTAGTAAGGGCCTTCTAGCTTGATCTTGCCATGTCAGAAAAGCAGAAGGGCAGGAGAAAACACTAAAGAGACAAAGTAAGAGAAGGAACTCACAGCCTCAAGTTATTATTACTGCCATTCTTTTATACATGAGGATAGAGCCCTTGTCTAGTGACCTCTGATGTGTCCACCTCTTAGCATTATTTCACTGGGAGTCAAGTTTCCAAAACATGCTTTCAGGGGAACACATTCAAACCATAGCACTGAACATGGAAAGGAGTAAAATACCTCAATAATTTTATCCTAACTTTAAGGTTTTGGATATATAAAGTATATTGTTGAAATTATTATTTTTATTTCTTTATACTTTATTTTTCAAATATCTTTATTGTCAATAATTATGAGCAAATCTTGTGATGATACCCCCATTTCCCTCCTCTCTGTTCTCAACCCACTGGGGACCCTTCTCAGTGAACATACTGGTTCTATCCATGGGGTAGGGGCTTAGGAATTGCAGAAGAGGTAGCCATTTGTTACCCTTTGTTGTTGCAAAGGGTGGTGATGTCTCTGGATATTCTACCCCACCATGGCTCTTACAATCTTTCACCCTTTCTTCGGCTTAATTTTATCTGTTCCTTTTCATTTTTTTTTTTAGTTTTGTGAGGTGGGGTCTCACTCTAGCCCAGGCTGACCTGGAATTCACTATGTAGTCTGGGGGTGGCCTCGAACTCACAGTGATCCCCCTACCTCTGGCTCCTGAGTGCTGGGATTAAAGGCACGTCCAGCTCTCTTTCTCATCTTTTATGTAGCTACCAAGAAATTTTTGGTTATGACTCTTGTGGATGATATTTCTATTTGACAATATTGATTTAAACAATATCTGCAACAACAGTTGTTTTGCTTTGGTTTGGTTTGGCTTTTGGGTTATTTTCCATTTTGAAAGCACTTCTATGTGTCCCCTTTTTGAGTCACTGAAATGATTGCCTAGAACTTCCCACTGCTCATGATATCTGCTCATTTCTTACACCTTAGCTCAAAAGTCACCCCCAGCCCATGTCCAATCCACTTGTTACACCCTCAAGTCTGCATATGTGTGATCATAAAACTGATGCCTGTTTCTCCTGCCGAGCTACACATTCTAGAAGGCACGGTTCATGTCCAGTTTTCTCACCTGTATGTCCTCCCTACTGGGCTTTATCTATTTACTGAATCTCTGAACAAGAGTTTTGAAACAAACAGATACCTTTTAACGCAGTATTATTACCCCTCTCACAGAGCAAAACAACTGTAAGAACACTGAAAAGGAGCTCTCATGTTTGAGGGTATAGGGAACTCCATTGAGAGAACACAGGATGGGCTTTTCTCAGTATACATCACTTCCATCTATTATCCCTTTAGTTCCATCTGTCAAACAGTCCTAATTAACCACAGATACACTAAAAAGTATTTTAGACAAGTACCAAAGAAGAAAGGGATAAAATGTGATAAGCATCTATCTAGTCTCTGCCAGTCTAGACAGCCAATCCACTCACATTCACTGACAAAAACACACACTTTATCCCCACAAGGGAGGCAACCTAGGGTTCCCTCAGACACTACATCCAGCTCCTGAATCCAGGATGTCATCCTAATTTCTTAGCTTCTCCATCATACCCAGATGTGGTTTCCTATGGTTCAGTGATATTTAAACTACAACAGTTATCACCATCTTCCTTCCTTCCTCCCAAAGCACAAAACACACAATGGTACAATAAATATAGAATAGCCTTGAAAATAACACCTCCATTAATAATAAAGAAAAGACATACAGCAGCCAAATAAGGTAGAGAACCTGCTGGGGAGTCACTGAGAAGACTCCTCTAAATGGAGGAAGAAAGCTCTTTGAGTAGCAGCAATGGATCTGTTCTGGGGACACTCCCTTCTTCATTTGAGGCTTTGTTTTCTGCACTGTCTCCTGGATCCTGTCCCTGGGAAGTTTGTGACTTGCTACTCAGCTGCTGCTTGCCTTTATCCTTCCTTTAGGCTACTCAGGATGACCATGCAATACACTTCTCGCAAGTTCATTTACTTTTAGAACACTCAAATAAATTAAGGTTCATCATTCTTCTAACAAAGAAATTTGCTTTAAAAATTATAGGATTTGGAGGATTAGGGGAGTATATGCATGTTTATATGCTTGGGGACAAATGTGTGTGCATATGCATGTGCATATATGTATTCATGTATGTGGAAGTAATAAGATAACAATGGGTGTCCTTCTAAATAACTATTCACCTTATTTCTGAGACAAGGTCTATTGCTGAATCCAGAACTCACCAATTTGGCTAGACTAGCTAATAATGGAGCTGTGGGGATCTTTCTGTCTCTGCATCCCCAGCACTGGGAGTACAACTGTACCCCCAACACCTGGCATTTTACAGGGATGCTGGGTGTTGCAGTCAACTTTCTAGTTGCTGCGCAGAAAGAACCCAAACAAAAGTGGCTTGTAGAGGAATGGGTTTATTTGGCTTACGGACTCGAGGGGAGACTCCATTCTGGCAGGGAAAACGATGGCATGAGCAGAGGGCTGGACATCACCTCTGCCACAGCACTGCAAACAGCGGCAGGAAGGTGTGCCAAACACTGGCAAGGGGAAGCTGGC
>PVHP010029362.1:0-22368 GCA_004024765.1 Zapus hudsonius
TGTGTGTGTGTGTGTGTGTGTGTGAGGGGGGAGGGATGAGGCATTAGTGTGTTTGGGGACAGGTGCTGCTCCTGGTGGGTGAAGGGCAGGGCCTAGTGCTGTCAGTGAGCCTAGGGCCTCCGCATGCCAAGTTGCTGAGGGGCAAGGTGGGATAGGGTCCTGGGAGCTCCAGGCTTGTGAAGAGCTCTCAGTATATTGGGGTCTGGAGCTCTAGGGCCACAGCTCCCCATTCTGGGGAGGAGACCAGAATGGTGGGTTTGGAGCCTGAGCACTTGGGGACTGGGTGCTCCAGACTGTCTGGGGACAGGACGCTACAGACTGGAGAGGTACTTGATGAGTTTAAGCCTAGTGCTGTCACTGTGTCTGGAGCCTGTACACCCTCTCTACACTGCCCCAAATCAAACACAGCTCAAGTATCAGCCGCCAACCCAGAGTAGCAGACACACTTCCAACCTCCACAACATCTGCACCTGAGCTTCTCCACACCAACCCAGATCAGACCAGACACAGACCAATCACTGAAGAAATAAGACTTTTATACCCCTACAAACCTCCTACACACTCTGCACCAGCCTTCCAGCGCCCCAAGGTGCCTTGTCCCTTCTCTGGCAGGCACCTGCCAGGAGGGTAACAGGGTGATCTCTAGAACCCACTCAGCTGGGATACTGAGGGGGAAGAGGAGCAAGTAGATCTGCTCTGAAACACCCCTGATCTTCCGTAGCAAGACACAGCGGTGACTACAGCCAGAGAAGATCTCTGACCTCCAAACCATCTTACATACCAGACACCAACCAGCCCAGAACCACTGACACACCTGTAACCTCTGCAACTCACACATCTGTGGTTACACCACTATCCTAAACCCAACTGGTACCCAGAACAGAATATTCACTGAATACCCAACAAGAACCTATGTTGTCTCCTGCATTAAGAAAACTAGAGCTTTATCCAGAAATGGGAAAAACATGAACATGTATAGGAGACATGGACCCAGAGTGAACGCCATGTGACATGAACCTGGAGGTCAGGTGGTGGGGCTCCAACAAGCCACTTGAAGCTTGCAGAGAAGCAAGGCACAGAGTCTCTCTGAGCCCTCAGGAGAAACCACCCAGCTGACACCCTGAGTTCAGGCCTCCAGGACTGTGGGACAATGTGTGTTTGCTGTTCTATGCCACCCAGTCCTAGAAAATGAATACAAACTCCAAGACACTGATGTTGTTTTCTGTTCTCAAATGCAGTCTGGCAATATAAAAACAAAAGCAGCCATTTACTAAGGCTGTGGTGAGCTCTGTGATTAGATTCCGTGGGGGCCATTTTAAGGTGCATTTACTGTACATCCTCCAGAGGCCAGCGCTGCTGTCCCAGAAACCAGAAGTGTGCATAGGACAGAAGTCATTAGACACTGGAGACAACCAAAACGTGCACTGACTCTGCCTGGCGTTTACAGCATCCATCAGGCTGTCATTCACGTCTGCCTGTCCCCTAGCACAAGATTGCTTCTTCAGGGCTGCCCGAGGGCCCTCGTCCCTGTCAGCTTTTATCCCCACCCAGGTTGGGGCACAAGCTTGCATTTGTTTATTCCTCATAGCACATCCCTGACCCCCCAAAACATTTGATTTGATCCAACAAGTTGAGAATGAAGCCTGGATTTTTGGTGGAGATGACCAGAAAATCGTCTATCATGCTCAACAGAGAGCAAGGGTAGGCCTGAGGCTGCTAGAGGGCATCTTTCACCCAGGAGCCTGGGCAGAAGCTGAAACCAGGTGGAGACCCTTTGTGTCACATCCTGATCCCTGGATCACTCTGTTCCTGCAGCAGCATCCGCACACAGACTTCTCCTTCTGTGATCCAGAGCCTGGCCTTCTCTCTGGGAATTACTCTAATTGGGTTTTGTTTTTCTCTCTTCTCTTAAACTGTGGCAAAATGTACATGGCAATGCTTACTATTTTAACCATTTTCAGTTGAGTGCCTTAAATGCATTCCCAATGTTGCACAATCATTGCCACCATAATTGTAGAACTTTCTTTCTTTCTTTTTTTCTTTTTTGGTTTTTCAAGGTAGGGTCTCACTGTAGCCCAGACTGACCTGGAATTCACTGTGTAGTCTCAGGGTGGCCTTGAACTCATGGTGATCCTCCTACCTCTGCCTCCCGAGTGCTGGGATTAAAGGCGTGCGCCACCACGCCCGGCTAGAACTTTATCTGCCCAAACTGAAACTTTCTGTTCATTAAATAGTAATCCTTCCACCTCAGCCCCTGGCAAATACTGCTATTCTACTGTCTGTCTTTGTGACTTCAACTGCTCTCAGGTCCTCATAGAAGAAGGATCACCAATATTTGTGCTGCTGTGACTGTTACCTGACTTAGCATAGTGACTCGAAGTTCATCTAGGTGGTAACATTATCAGAATTTCTTTACTTCCTAGGGCTGACTCTCTCTCTCTCTCTCTTTCTCTCTCTTTCTTTGAGGCAGGGTCTCACTCTAGCTCAGGCTGACCTGGAGCTCATCCTGCAGTCCAGGGTGACCCTGAACTCATAGAGATCCTTCTACTTCATCCTCCTTAGTGTTGGGAGTAAAGGCCTGAGTCGCCATGCCTGGCTTGCTGACTGACGTCTCATTGTGCATATACACCACGCTTTGTGTAGACGTCCATCTGCTCATGGACACCTGGGTGGTTTTGTGATTATTGTGATGAACGCTGTTGTGAACACGGCTGTACAAATATCTTTCTGAGTTTCTGCTTTCCATTCTTTTGAGCATATGTCCAGTAGTTGAATTACTGGATCATATGGTAATTCTATTTTTCTAACTGATTGGAGAACTGCTATTTTATTTTCTATTCCCAGCAGTATCACACAGGTAATTGGGTTTCTGTCAAAACAAAAAGATTTCCCTGTGGTACAGATATGCCCCCATGCCTTCCTGTTGCCAATGGTTATACCTTGAGAAGCGCCCACAGTGGTCTGTCAGAACAGTGAGCCCTCAGCTGAATGCAACCAGACATTAAGCTGGAGGATTGCTGGGCTGTTTCCAGGAGAGGGAGGTGGGCTGGGTGATATCATACGCATTCTTGGCTGTATAGTTCCATTTCTTTTAACCCTTTCTCTTAATCATGCTCCTCAACCTTTTAGCTGCTCGCAGGGGTATTATGGGAAAGGCTTCCACGCTGATCCCCTTGTTTGGTAGTTCTGAGCCTTAGCGGAACCTTAACACTTCTGTCCCTCCAAGGTCTCATCACTCATTTATCCCCCAGCAAGTGTCCACCCTGCACGGGTCCCACAAGAGAGATGTTCTATCCTCACAGGATCACCTACACTCTTCCAGATGCCATTGTTGGTACTTTAACCATACCAGACCTCCATTCAGTGAGTGAACTCTTCCCCAAAGGAAAGGGGAAGCATGAGCTGATTTCAGGATCCCGTCACTCAAACATTGCTTCCTGATGACTGACACCACATGTGTGGAATGTGAGGTCCAGGGCCTGGAACCTGGGACGGGGTATGGTGAGCAAGGTTAGGCTTTGCCCCATCCTTGTGGACAAAATACATTTTTCAACAAAATGATTTGTAAATTTTTAAAAAATCTAGCTTTATAAAAGTGAGAAATTGTATCACAATTCAAAAGATGTGTGTGTGTGTGTGTGTGTGTGTGTGTGTGTGTGTGTGTGTGTGTCTCGGGTGGGAGGAGGGCTTCAAATCCTGTTTCCACCATCCAAGTCATGTGTCCCTTGGCCTAATGAAACACACCTGTTGATCCTGTCTCTGGGGAGAGGCTGGAGCCAGAAGGCCAGATGGGGAGTGCGATGGTTAAATTCTGTTGTTAACTTGACCTGTTTAGTCATCTTGGGTGGGTCTCTGCGGTTGTTTACAGGAATGTGGCCCTCTCAGTAGGGGCAGGATGTAAGGAGGCTCAGGAAAACTAGAAACAAGCTTTCCTTCCTGGGAGGGCAGTGCTGGAAGGAAATTCCAGAGATTTAGGAAGTAACAAATCTAGGGGAGGGTTGCAAATTCTTAACCCTAAGGCTATAGAAAGGGGAAGGAAAGCTCTCTTCTCCCCTGCCTGTTTGCTGGTGTGTGTGGTGTGTTGGACCTGTGAAAAGAGGGACCAGCCTCTTTTGATATTATGGCATTTCCCCTGGATCTGTAATTTTAATAAACCCCTTCCTCCCATAACTGGGCCTGATTTGGTGGTTCATCCCAGTGGCACGTGGCTGACTATGACAGGGAGTATGGGTCATATCTTCTTCATGGTTACAATGTCAGTGCACTTGATGTTGGTATCACCTCCCTGGAGTTCATTTTTGCCCAAGCAGTATCCTCTCTCCCCTAGTCTCCATTAAACAAAGCCATGCAAGACGGGACAATAAGCTAGAGAGTGTTACTGAAGCATGGAGAGTGGTCCAGGGAGGTGACTAAGGAGGCAGCTCTGAGTTCTGACTCTGAACCACAGCATTATTAATGTCCTATGCCTGGTGCCTCAATTTCCTCTTCTATCAGATGAGGTAGCAACACTTCTATCATAGGTTTGTTGGTACAACCAAACCTTCCTGCGGCCACAAAAAAACAGAAAAAAGCTACAGTAGCTTCTAGCCAAAGTACTTCTGTGGCTGAGGGAGGGACAGGAACAACTTCTTCCTCTGCTTTCCTCACAGGTTACCTACCTGTCCGGGGCCTATGTACAAGCAGGTGGCATTGCCATGGCAACCACCTGTGCCAGGCAGCAGGCAGTTGTTGATCTCCACACAGTCTCTTCCGTTTCCTGTCCAGCCCTGCTGGCATATGCACTGGTGTGTCCCTGTGCTTGTTCTGATACATTCTGCCTGCAGGAGGAGGAGAAAGACCTCAGAAACCACAGTCCAGCCCCATGAGGTCCAAAGTCAGAAAGGATTGGGAAGAATGCTTTAGAAACACATATTGCAATGGGGCATACTGGAAATGGCTGAATTGCATGAACATCGGTGAAGGGACTGGATGATTTTAAGAGCAGCACTGTCTGGAACTGCCTAGATAATGACCACACCACCCAGCATTGTTGTTAGTGATCCAGTTGCATAGGTCTGCAAGTGGTATTTCCCAAGGTCACATAGCTATAGAGAGAAGGGGAGGGAGAGAGGAGAGAGAGAGAGAGAGAGAGAGAGAGAGAGAGAGAGAGAGAGAGAGAGAGAGAGAGAGAAGAGAGAGAGAGAGAGAAGGGGCATGCCATGGCCTCTAGCTACTACAAATGAACTCCAGATGCATGTGCCGCTTTATGCATTTGGCTTTATGTGGGCACTAGGGAATCAAACCTGGGTAGTTAGGCTCTGTAGGCAAGCACCTTAACAGCAGAGCCATCTCTCTAGCCCCTAGATTTTATTTTTTATATTTTTGTGTATATATGTAGGTATGGGGATAAATCTTAAAACTAGAAAAGATTCCATGAGAGGGGGACAATGGTCACGAGGGGAGGTACTAGAACAGATGCGACTTGAAAGCAAACGGGAACCACTGAGGGGCAGAAAGGGACCAGAAAGAGAGAGATAAGGGACTGGGGGAGATAAGGGAGTGGAGGAGAAGAGTCAACAAGAAATATGTATGAAAAATGCCAAAATGAAACCCATTACTTTCTATGCTGATTAAAAAAACCTAATAAAAAAAATAAAATTCAGGGCTGGAGAGATGGCTCAGTTAAGTTGCTTGGCTGCAAAGCCTAAAGACCCGGGTTTGATTCCCCAGTACCCATGTAAAGCCAGATGCACAAAATGGTACATGAACCTGGAGTTCATTTGCAGCAACTGGAGCCACTGGTACACCCATTCTCTCTGTCTCTTCTCTCTATCTCTCTCTGATTGTAAATAAACAAAAAAACCTATTTTTAAGAAATAAAATTCAAAGCTCAAACCCAAGGGCTTCATGCATATGAAAAATGATTAAACAATGCCTTTGGAATGTCTTCCCTTAGGGTTTCCTTTAAAGAAAATCCAGGCAACTTGGAGATGAAGAACAAGACTCACGTTGCGACTGCAGCCTCCGGGGGTTGAGCCCACGCAAGGATCCTTCTCAGAACATGTTGCTCCATCCCCTTCATAGCCTTCCTTGCAGATGCAGCTGCGAAGAATACACAAATAATCCCTAGGGATACAGCACCTGCCCCCACCCAGGAGAAGCCAGCCCATGCCTGAAGCTTGTCAGGAAACCCACATGTAAGGGTAATAGGGGTGCTTCTGGGGTCTGCAGTCAGATATGCCTGGGTGGGACCCCCATCCATTGTGTGACTCAGCTTGAGTCTCTTGACAGCTGGGACACTTTGTTTCCTCGCCTGGAAAATGGGTCTGTGGAGAGGATTGAATATGGAGGACAGCAGAGCCACACGGACATGGTCCTGTGCAGTGCCTGACAGATTGTATGCTCTTCCTATCTAGACTAAACTTGCCACTTGGAACCTTCTGCTGGGGGATAGTTGTTATCTCTGCTTCTTATCGCCTGTGGGACAGCTCTAAAAACAACGGTCAGCTAAGACCTCTCTCCCCTTCACTGGTTCCTCAGACATTTCTTTTCTCATTCAACATTCTCAGGTGCCTCATTCCACTGAGATGCTTTGGCTATTGAGTAGCAATCCACTCATTCATTCATTGGTTTAGTGTTAACCACCATCTCTTGAGTGCCCCGTGAACGGTTATGAGGACACCATGTGGCTCTGTCACACCCCATGTCCTCTTGAAGTTCAGTGACATGTGCTCCACTATAATGAAACAATTTCTGTGGCTCAGGCTTCCTAGGGGAACTACATGCTTTATCTTGTGTCCACCTGAAGAGATAGTTCCAATCGTTCCAACACAGGTAACTGAGGTGCCCAAGGTTATAGAGAACATGCCGATAGTCCATCGTGGGCAACGTAAGAGGATTAGAGGGTTATTTTGGTTACAAGTGACTTTCCCCCTGTTGTGATAGTTTAACTCTGGTTTCAACTTGATAGGATTTAGAATCACCATGGAAACTAATCTCTAGGCATGTCTGTTAGGGATTTTCTAGATAAGATTAATTGAGGTGGGGAAATCCACCCTAACTGTGGGTGTCTGCCATTCCAAGGGATAGGGGTCCTAGACTGTACAAAAAAGGCAAAAGCTCTCTGAGTACAAACCTTCATCTGTCTACTTCCTCCCTGCTTATGTAAGGCTGGCTCTGCTCCTGCTGTAAGCTTTCCTTCCTTAAACTGCTTCCGGCTGAGTTTTGTCCCAGCAACGAGAAAATGACTAATGACATTTATGCACTCATGTGGTTCCCAATTTCTTAGAAGATACATCTCTATCCTTCATTTGTGGGCAAGACAAGATCCAGTCTCTGGCCTCGTGCGTCCCACACTGCAGGGGAGACAGGCCCAAACAAGAGACATGTTGTCAGAACAGGGCAGGAGTTTCAGACAGCCTCTGCAGCCCCCAGTAAATTTTGAGTGGGGACTAGCTTTCAACCAGATGCTCCCAGAGAGGAAAACTTCCTATGATAGTTCCCATCCCTAAACCCACTGCAGTTGCCAGGCAGTATTAGGAAAGTAAATGGCAGTCCTTGGACAACTCCCTTCCTCATTCCCTTTCTCCCTCCCTTCCTCCCTCCCGATCTTATATTGTTTTGTTTATTTTCCAGATAGGGTCTCACTCTAGCCAGGCTGACCTGGAATTCACTCTGTTGTCCTAGGCTGGCCTCAAGCTCACAGCAATTTCCCTATCTCTGCCTCCCAAATGCTGGGATTAAAGGTGTATGCCACCAGGTCTGGCTTCTCTTGACTTTTTGAGACAAGGTCTTACTTACTATGTAGCCTAGGATGTACTTGAATTTGCAGCAATCCTCCTATCTCAGCCTTCCAAGTTCTAGAATTATAGACATGTGCTCTCCCCCCAGCTGGCTTCATTGTTTTTCATATGTGTGATGATAATAATTATAGTTTTCAGAGCAGAATACCTATGATGGCTCAGTCCTGGTGCTGGGCGCTTTGACATTTGGTTCTTTTAATATCCACCATTTCCCTGTTAGGTAGGTTTTATCAGTACTAATGAGGAAAGTGGAGCTCAGGGAGATTAGGTAACTTGCCCAACATCACACAGCTGGTAAGTTTCAATGCACAGAGTGCTGCAGTATGAATCCAGCTCAGTGTGGGCTTCTTCCATAAAAACCACACTGTGTGACATGACAGAAATGCCTCATGTTAGAAAACATTTAGACATAGGCTGGCTCCGGTACAGGTGACACAGCGGTCTTAGATTGTGAAGGGCCTTCCCACCAGAGACTCACCTGGCTGTCCCATTGCTATGTTTGCAGGTGGCGTGGATATGACAGAACTGCATGTAGGGCCCACAGGCCGAGGTCTGCCTGGCGCAGAATCTCCCTGCAGTACCATCTCTGCAGGTCCCTGCAAGGCAGGCTCCGTTGCTGTCTATCCTATTATCACACACTCCGTGGGCACACAGACAGGCTGGAAGAGAAGGGGGAAGTTCATGGTTGGGGAGCACACTGTATTGGGGGACAGACAGCACGCTTGAGGACAGAACTGCCTCTTCCTCCCGCATCTACTCCTGTCAAAGCGGAGCTGAACTGAATGGAGGGTCTCCAGCATTTCTCAGAGTGTTGGGGACAGCTTTGGAGGGGGAGACCTTGGTCCCTGAGTATTCCATGTGTCTGGGAAGGTGTGGAGCAGGGGTGGTTTGTGAAAAAGCCAAGGAACCCAGCTTCTAGCTACTTTGTTGTTGGAGACATTAGCCAGGAAATTTCTCATCATCTGAAGATATTTTGGAATACACAGAAGAGACTTCTCATGTTGCTGAGCCCTGATGGGTTTGTGTGTTTGTCCTCAGCCAGCCAGTGATGACAAGTGACCAATCTCATTTGAGGCCCTGGACAGGCCTTTCACCATCTCACCAGCCATCCCCAGCCCCAGGGATAGGGATGTTTGTAATTCCCCTTTCCAGATACAGAAGGGAGGCCAAAAGAGATTAAGTGTATTGCTCAATTTGCTTCCAAGTTTCCAAGCCAGGACTTGACCCTGGGCTCTCCAAGTCCATGTCTATAGTGCTGACAGTCATCTTGCCAGCTCTTTTGTCATTGTGAGAAGGAGGAACATGGAGTTTGTCAAAGGAAGGCTACAAGGATTTGGGGGGCTTAAAATACGGTCCTAGGTGAAGGACTTGGGGTCTTGCTCTAGCTGCAACTTGGGGGTTAGGAACAGCATGGATGGGGTAGGCAAACTCAGAGGGAGTCTGAAAAATCATAGCTGGATTTTAAGCAAAAGAATTAAATAATGATTTAAAACAAAAAGTAAGTTCTATAACATTTTAAATAAGTCAGGATTTAATTTTCAAGGAAGAAAACCCCAGCAGCTTGTAAAGCCAGGATAAAAGGCAGAGCTGGAAGCCCACCACATCTACTCCTAGCCTCCACATGCTATTGGAGAACCAGACAAATATCAAGGTTGTCTGGCTTTGGAATAAACCCCTATTAAAATATATTTATTTATTTGCAAGGAGTGGGGGGAGAGAGGGAGGGAGAGAGAAAGCATGTCACCTACCACTGACTCTAGACACATGTGCCACACTGTGTATCTGGCTTTACATGCATACTTGGGAATTGAGCCCTGGGCCAGGAGACTTTGCAAGCAAGTGCCTTATGGCTGGGCCATCTCTCTAGCCCTAACTCCCTGTTTTGGTCTCAGAAATCTTGGCAAAAAGAACAATAGATATAGGATACCAGGTTAAAGGACCTGCTAGGTCAGCACAATCCCAAACTTGCTGAGCTCTGGTTTCCTGGCCAAATAACATACAAGTGGGCATGTGCCTTGGTATCAAATGTGAGGACTTAGTTGGGAGAGTAATGTAATACTTGGGTCTTTGCTTATTACTCACTAGGTGCAATCTCTGTGCTAAACGCTCTAAGTTATGACCTAACTCAGTACTGTCAACAACCCATGGAGTATCCCTGGATTCTACATCTGTTGTCCAACAAACCTTATATCAAGAATATGAAAATGAAAAGAGAAACAAAGATTTTTCATGTCATTATTGCCTGAACAATGCAATGTAACAGTTTCTTAGTAGCATTTGTATTGTGTTATAAGTAACCTCGAGGTGATTTAAAGTTCAAGGGAGGATGTGTGTAGGATTTCTGCAATGCTGCACTATTTGACATAAAGGACTTGAGCCACTGCATCTGGGTTTGGAGGTGGTTCCTGGAACCAATCTCCATGGATCCTGAGAGACAACTGTACCAATATTATCTTCCTCTTCAAGATGGAGAATAGAAAGCGCTTCCCCCACCCCGAATATATAGCTAGTGAATTGTAGAAGTGAGAAATAAGAAGTGAGAAGTGAGAAACTTCTGACTGGTCTGACTATAGAGGGAGCCCTTATCTATCCACTTTCTTGTTGTCCTAGCTTAAAATATACCTCAAATGCACATATTTGAATATACACAGGCTATCATTTTTGTGTTTTTAAATATTTATTTGCAAGTAGAGAAAGAGAGAGAAGGGGAACAGACAGAGAGAGAATGGATGTGCCAGAGCCTCTTGCCACTGCAAATGAACTCTAGACCCATGCGCCACTTTGTGCATCTGGCTTTATGTGGATACTGGGGAATTGAGCCTGGGTGGTTAGGCTTGGCAGGCAAGTGTCTTCCCCCACAGGTCATTATTTTAAAGAATAACATGTTTTCTCAGAGTGTAGAACTGTAATTTCAATGCTTACTGTAGAACTTCCGACATGTTCTACAGGCATCTTGATGTATATGCCATTTATGGGAACCATTTCTCTCAAAATAACAGAAACAATAAGAAGAGGTCATAAAAGCTAGTGTATATGTAGTACATGCTATGTGCTAGGCATTGTTCTGTGCAAAGAGTTCTACATGTGTAATATGGAGACACATGTAAGTTCTCCATGTGTAATATGTGTGATAATATGTGTAAGCCCCTTAAAAAGACTTATATTAGTAAGCTCATTTTATGGACTAGAGAGGTTCAGCAAGTTGCCCAAGGTCATACCATAGCTGATGGGTGTGGACACTTGAAAGGGAATGAACCTGTTTCTTGGTCAGATTCATTATTATTTCAAGGATGTGGAGAGTGGTTTTCAAAGTGTGGTCCATGATTCAGCACTCAGCAATTCCCCACACACCCAGCCAAGCCTGTTAGAAATGCAAATCCCCAGGTCCCACTTGGATCCATTGAATCAGAAGCTTTGCAAGTAGGGCCCTGCCATCTGGAACATGCTACAGTTTGAGAAGCAGCACTTTAAAAATGCCTAATGATGATAGCACATCACAGGCAAAAATCAGAAGACACCAGACCTGCGCTCTATGATGCAGGTCTATGTATGAGTGATCTAGAAAGACCCAGGGGGAAGGAAGCTGGAAAAGCCACTTACTTTTGTCACACCGAAGCCCATATTTGTTGGGGTCAGAGCAGAACTGACACTGGGAGCCTTGGAAACCATCTTCGCAAATGCATGTGCCATTACCACTGAGACCGTCTGAGCACTGGGAGCAAAGGCAGGCCCCATGGGCCATTAGGAAAATAAAAGCAGTTGTCTTGATTGAGTTCAAATTCAATCTCACTTGAAATGACTTATGTGGGAAGGGAAGTCATCTTGGTATTGGGTAGGAGGCAAAAACAGTGCTGGCTTCAGGATGATGAGCCAGAATGTAGAACCTCATGGGGTGCCATTCAACACAGTCTTGTGCAGCTCTCTTCTCTAAACTGAAATATACCCTCCTGGAGGGAGGAGGCTATCATAGCCAGGAAGCTAATGAAATTCCACAGGTCCAGGAAACTCATGGAAACTTAAAAGAATCAGGAAGTTTAGAAAGTGCTAAGACCCACAAGACCCTCCCAGAGGTTACATAGTTGCTGGGGAAGAAGAACCTCTTCAGTGGATCTGCCTGCAAATTGGGCAAGGAATACCAGGCAGGCAGCTTTTGTGAGAAGTAGATACTCATGCTGTGGTGGGGCTTTCTTGGTGATGCAGCTGCCGGCCATACACGTGCAAGTCACCCCAGTTAACCCTCTGGTTCATCAGGCTAGGCTTATGTGACATAGTTTCTTTAGTCTGTGTTCTGCCCCAGATACAGAAGGGAGGCCAAGAGAGATTAAGTGTATTGCTCAATTTGCCTCCAAGTTTCCAAGCCAGGACTTGACCCTGGGCTCTTCAAGGTCAATCTGGGTCAATCTCCAAGGTCATATCTGGGGTGAATACACATTCTTTCATATCTTTTCCGGGAAATATCCCACAATGTGGCTGGGGGCGGGATGGGGGAGGGGAGAGTTGCACTGATCAAGTCAGACCCTTCACACTAACATTTAATGGTTGGCAGTGTAGAAACAGAGACCTTCGGATGGGGCCTGGCCCTGTTCTCTCTACACCACTGCTTGCTGAGCTCTGCAGTGTTTTCTCTTGTCTGAGTAAATCTCACCTGTTCTTCCATCTGCCGAGCCCTGGCAAGGCCAGGTGTGTATTGACTGACATGTATCAGGCTTGGATCCAGGCAACCTTCTCAACCACTTGGCCACAGGCCTCTCCCCATTGTTATATTGTGTGTAAGGCCCCCACAGTTTTTCTTTTTCCTTGCAAGAGCTCTATTTCAGATGCAGATCTTATTTAGCTTCCTGATTTTCAATTTCCCTACATGCATTCTGGTTACTTTTTCCTTTTGTTTGGTCTTAGTAACAATTTTGGACTTTACAACTCACTTGGTTTTGCAGCTGTTTTTTGTTTGTTTGTTTTGTTATTTTTTAAAAGCAATCACTAGGAAATGTTATTATTACTTTTAAAATGCCATAAAACCTAAAGTCCTGCGATTTCTTACAGGTGGAAAGTGAGGTCTAGAGTCTTGTTGAGGAGCCCGAGATGCCACAAGTGGGCAGGAGGACAGCAGACACTAGCAGCACCATCATTAGGCCCTCCCTTCCAACCCCCAGGCCAAGACTCCTTCTACTATAGATACTTTCTGTTCTCTTAGTAACCCATGGGGTGACCAGCATCATGCCACTTTCTAGTTTAGCAGTCTTAAACATTATCACATGACTTCAAAAAGTCCAACCTAGCTGGACCAACACTCAGGAGACAGAGGTAGGAGGATTGCTATGAGTTTGAGGCCAGCCTGAGACTAAAATAGTGAATTTCAGGTCAGCCTGGGTTAGCGCGAGACCCTACCTCAAAAAACAACAACAACAAAAAATGTTTATCTCTATCTCCTCTATCTCTATCTCATTTATATCTATATCTATATCTATATCTATATCTATATCTATATCTATATCTATATCTATATCTATATCTATATCTATATCTATATCTATATCTATATCTATATCTATATCTATCTATATCATCTATGTCTATATCTATATATCTATGTCTATGTCTATATCTATATCATCTATGTCTACCTCTCTCTATATCATCTATATCTATATCTATATGTAATTGATCTACCTTCAGCATGTAAGAAATGGTATGCATCAGGGACTGTCATTCTCACCTGTCCATTTCCTAAGCACGGATTCTGGAAGCCTCCGGGACACGGTTTGCAGTCAGGCCCATAGAAGCCCTTGCAGCACTTTGGTATCTGCAAACAACACAAGTGCTGCCCTTTGGGGCTCCAGGCAGAGCACCGCTTCCTCAAAGGGAATGCGCTCTGATTTCCACAAGCATGAGACAGTGCCAGCAACTTCTCGTGAGCATAGATCTCTTTTTATTCTACACACAGTATGGCTCATGCCCAGCCTTTTGGTCATGCCAACCAACTGAGCATCCATAAATTCAGGCTACCTCTGATATGTGAATCAAGCCCATGAAGGACCAGGCTCATGGAGTCAGGGAAGAGTCAATGAGGAAGCTAAAATGGAGAAATAATGGGTTTGGGGATGTAGCCCAGTGGTGGAATGAACACTTGCCAAGCACGTGTGAGGCCCTGGGGTTGATCCTCAGAACAATGAATGAATGAATGAATGAAATAAAAGATCTTTCCAGGGAAAGGTAAGTGCTGAGAAAACAAAGTGCTAGAATCAAGTGGTGGCAGGTACGGGGAGGTGGGTGTGAGTGTTAGGTGGTGACAGAAGTGGGCATAGGTAGATGGAGACTAGAAAAAAGAGTCAGTCCCTCACATCTGGACAAGCCTGTTGAGGGAGAGAATAGCACATATGTATGCTTAGAGGCAGGAATGTGGGCAAGGGCCAGGTCAGAGATGGGTAGAGAGCAGGCCACGTGATGTTTCAAGAGTGAGTCTCTATGTACAGAAGGAGAGGTGACCCAAGGAGGTGTGCTGCAAGGAGGTGGTAACCTGGTTACTCGACAACGCCCACCCTCTGATCCTCCCGCAGGAAGACATTCTCAATCCCCACGGGCGACCTGTGACCATGCAGACCCTAGAGCCCAAGAGTGCGGCTTTAGAGCTGCTCAGCTCTTGATGGCTTCAAGATGACCCTGGCCACACACACCCCTCACCATCACGGTGGCATTGCAGTATCGGGCACAACCACTCTTCAGGCTCCGGATTCTGCTGCTGTAGATGCATTTGTTTGTGAAGAGTGCCTGGAAGAAAGCCAGCAGGTAAAAACGCTGCAATCTATATCCCAGCATCCTCCAGACATTCCACAACCTCCTCCTTGCCAGTCCTTCATTTCCACTGCACCAGAGCACACACACAAGCACACCAAGTCAGAGCTCCTTCCAGTAGAATACAGCCAGGCTTTGAACAATCTGGGGCACGTGGATCTTTACACCTCTTATAATACCATGGCAGACATCTCTAATCAATCGACGAACACTTTCCAGCTTACCCTGCCTGTGGTCTGGCTTTCTCTCCTGATCTATACCCACCCTGAAGCTCCTCTTACGTGGAGATTTTGGAGCTGGTAAGACACTCTTAAGAGCGTCTATGTAGATTGAAATGTATCCTTCCATTAATTAATCTTTGATGCCCATTCATAATTATCCATAACTTCCATCTCTTGAGAACTTACAATGGGCTTGACCCATTGCACATGAGTCCGTCTGTCTTCCAGTCCATGTTTTTTATGTTTTTTTTTTTTTGAGGTAAGGAAACTATGAATCAGATAGACTAAGCCTTTCCCCACCCAAAGAAACACTGCTAATAAGTATCTGTCCCAGAGAATAAATCTTACAAACTACTAAATATGGGATCACAGACAAATCACATAGTCTCTGGGGTCTCAGCTGCCTCATCTTTGCAGTGGGACAATGATGCTGTAGCAAGAATTTGGTCCCTGGCTCAAATTTTATATTAGATAAATGTATATGTCAAGTTAATCCCTTCCTTGCAGGCTTTTCTAAAGAAGAGAATGATGAGAGGCTACAACACCCTAACATCTTAGCTATATAAATGCATTCTGAGGTCACTAAGGAATGGACATCCCAATCCTTTGGGTTTCAGGGTAATTAAACAGCTGTGGGTTATGGGATGTCATAAGAGCTGAGGCTCTCTGAATGATGTCAGGTACACAGACCAAATCATGGCTCTGTCATATGTCAGCTGTGTGAACTTTTGCAACGTGCTCTGTCTCCTTGTCTGAGTTCCTCAAATGAACATCGATGATGCTGATGGCCTGCTTCCTTCAGGGCTCCTTCACTGAGTATCTAGAATCAGATCTGGCACTCAGCAGTCACTGGGGTACCAGACAGGTCAACTTCCTCTTCTCCTTCCTCTCTTGTTCACTGGTTGGCAGCATCCCAAAGGACTCAGAGGAGATGACGTCATTAAGCAAAAGCATCTGAACACCTGCACCTGTCTAATTGTAATGTTTTAATTTATTAAATACATCCCAATAGGATTGTGTTAATGAGCTTGTCACTTTCTATAATGATTTATTTAAACATTAAAAGAACCTTTCAATTGGGAAATCATTTCTTATAAAGAATTTACAGGTGGGGCTGGAGAGATGTCTCAGCAGTTAAAGGCACTTGCTTGGAAAGCCTGACGTTTTGGGTTCAATTCCTCAGTACCCACGTAAAGCCACATGCACAAAGTAGCACATGTGTCTGGTTTTTGCTTGTAGTGGCAAGAGGTCCTGACATGCTCATTCTCTTTCCCTCTCTCTCTGCTTATAAATAAATAAAATATTTAAAAGAGAATTTAGAGGCAGGAATTTGTCATTCTTTTTACCTTATAATACTACTTTTGCCAATAAAGTAATTAACATGATTATAGATGTTGTCTAGATGTTTTCTTTCTTTACACTGACTAAACTTCTCAAGACAAAACCAAACTGAATTAAACTAGTATGTTATTAACCTTTTCGCCCCCAGAATCAAGCTCTATAATAAGTAATCAAACTTCAATAGACATGTACAAGATTCGGTCAAACTTGAAAAGTTTAATATAGCTTTAGTGTCATGGTCCTGATGTTTCTTTTTCCTTTTTTTCCTGTATTTTAAAAGTATATTTTAAGATTAAAAATATTTTAGTGTGTGCATGTTCATGAGTGTGATTGCAGGTGTGTGTGTGGAGGTCACAACACACTTTGGGGTTGGTCCTGTCTTTCACCTTGTTTTTGAGATAGAGTCTCTCCTTGTCATTCACTGTTCTGTTCATGAGCTTCCAGGAAATTCTCCTGTCCCTGCCTTCCTTCCTGATGTAGGTGCACTGGAATTATAGAAGCTTGCCACAGCCTCTGGCTCTTCTGTGGAGTCTGGGGATCTGAACTCAGATATTTCCACTTGTGTGACACGTGCCTTATCCACTGAGTCATCTCCCCGCCCCTCCTTTTTATTCTTAATTGAAAAATGATGATTACATATGTTTATGTTATGTTATGGGGTGCTGTGTGATGCTGTATGTCTACAATGTGGAATGACTAATTCAGGATAATGAATGTAATTATGCCCTCAAACAATTATTTCTTTGTGAAAAGAATATTGAAAATCTACTCTTAGCAATTAAAAAATATTTTTATTTACTTGAGAGAGACACACAGAGAGAAATATCAGACAGGGAGTGAGTATGGGTGCACCAGGGCCTCCTGACATGGCAAAAGAACTTGATGCATGCGCCCATCACTTTGTGCATCTGGCTTTACCTTGGTATTGGGAAATTGAACCCTGGCTGTCAGGCTTTGTAGGCCATGCCTTTAACTGCTGAGCCATCTCTCCAGCCCAGCTCTCTTAGCAATTTTTAAATGCACAGGTCATTATATCTTATAAGATATATCTTATATATATGCACATTGAGTAAATAATTAAGGGAGAGTAAGTGCCTATAGAACATATATATGCATTTAAAAATTGCTAAATATATATATTTATGAGATAAAAGTATATATATCGCTTACTGTCCCTAACCTGGACTATGTAACTGTGCACCTTTCCTGATGTTTCTTTTCTGTTTGTCCAGAACAATGAGCAAATATAAGCTTTGGGCTTTACTTGAGGGGAGAAGTAGAGAGGAATGTTACTGAGAGGCTGCTTGGTTTTATTTACGCTAATGCTGTTAATGCTGTTAATGTTATTTACAGATAAAGAAGATAAGGCTTCTATGCAGACTAGTAGAAAGAAGTGAGAGGTTATGAATGAGGGGAAAGTGATGGGGGAGGGGAATGGCTTAAGTATGAGGTTAAACCAAAATGGGTTCAAAATCATAAAATTATCACAAACACACTATAACCTATTGAGCAAGTAGTGGGCGTCATCTGGCAAGAGGGGCCGTGAATAGAAGGGGAGAGAGTCTAGGCCTGTGAAAAATTGATCAGTCTGACAACACGTGGTCCTAGTCACCAGCTCCTTCCCTCACTGAGCTGTTGACCAAAGTGACCCATGAGGCTCCAAAAACAAGACAGGATTCTGTCAAGGCTCTTGAATGACCACCCCAGGCCTGAGGCAAAACCCTGTTGCTGAAGAAACCACAGAAAGCCATCAATCAGCATCGAGAGACTCTTCGAAGTCCAGAATGGTATCCAGCCCCCAGATGGTAGTCAGTGTAGTGCTGGAAGGCACTGCATAAGCTGCCAGGGGAAGCTGGTCAATGACAGCTGGAGCAAACAGAGACCACTGGCATGAAACACAGCCTACTGCCATAAGTAGGCTGACCACACTTCCTACGGGGAGAGAACAGTGAACCAAGAAAAGAGCACTTGAGCAATGGAGGAGCCAAAGCCTGGGGGAGGCAATCAACAGCTTTTAAATTTGGCCAAATATTCCATTAGTGAGGGGGAGCCCTTAACTGGAACTGGGAACTTAGGGCGATATGCACTGGGAGCTGGATTCTTGGGCCCCCAATGAGAGATGCACTATGTGAGCGATTGAAGGAGAGGCTACTAAAAATAGAATCTAGCTAATTCAGAAATGTGTATCTCAGTTAACCTATACTGATCTCACTCTCCAATGGAGATTCTGTTTGTAATCTTTCAGAAGGCAGTGAGAGAGCTGTGGCTCATCCAACCCTACCAACAAACTGCAGGCTGATAGCTGACATCCTGGCAAGAGATGAGCCACCCCAGACATACTGTGGAGGATCCATATGGAACCCTGCAGAGAATGATGGGATGAACAAGTGACCCATAGTCACAGCCAATCAGTCAACACAGGATAAACCAGTGAGACAGACACCAATGATTTTCAGCACAACCTAAAGCAGAAATACAGAGACCCCTAAGTTCTCAACAATAAAGCAGCCTTAACACTCACCCACCACAACTCAGGGAACTGAGTGGAAGAGGGGGCAGAAAGATTGTGAGAGCTATAGTGGGGGAGAATATCCAGAGACACGGCCCCCCTCAGTAACAACACACTAGGGCCTGCGGAACCTGGCTGACTCCTAGGCTGTCCATGGTCCCCAGCCCCAAGGACTGATCCAGACTGTCCACGGAGGACGATATCCAGCTGATTGGGGATGGGGAAGAGAGGTATTGGGGAACTGGGAATAAGAACTCATTGTTTGCCCATTAAATAATGTAACTCATTATGGACAATAAAAAAACAGTGAAAGAAAAAAAAAGAAAACAAGGTTTAGCCGGGTGTGGTGTTGCACGCCTTTAATCCCAGCACTTGGGAGGCAGAGGTAGTAGTATCGCTGTGAGTTCGAGGCCACCCTGAGACTACATAGTGAATTCCAGGTCAGCCTGGGCTAGAGCGAGACCCTACCTCGAAAAACAAAACAAAACAAAACAAAACAAAACAAAAAACAAGGCTTAAAAGGTTAAAAACATGTCCAGGGTTAATAAACTAGGATTCACACATGAATTTGTGGGTTCTCTTCCTGCCAGCCCCTCCACTAGGCCGAGTACTACTCTTCCATTATTGCAGATGCCTTACCATCCTTTGAAGGAGAGGGGAAGGGGCTGCAGAGATGTCTTAGCAGGTAAAGCACTTGCTATCCAAGCAAGAGGACCTGAGTTTGGACCCCCAGCATCCACGTAAACTGCTGGGTGTGGCGACATCCATCTGTGACCCTAGCTCTGGGGAGGTTGAGACAGGACCAGCCCTAGGACTTGCTGGCTAGCTTATGTAGCTGGATTGATGAGTTCTGGGTTCAGTAAGAGACAGTCTCAAAAATAAGTTGGAGAATGGGCACTTCTGGCCTTCACATGCACACATGTCAACATGTGCCCTCACAGACACACATGTCAATATGTGTATATATACACACACGTACACACATCGCACACACATGCAAAAAAAAATTAGCCAGGCATGGTAGCGCATGCCTTTAATCCCAGAGGCAGTGGTAGGAGGATTGTCATGAGTTTGAGACCAACCTAGGACTACAGATTGAGTCCAGGGTCAGCTTAAGCTAGAGTGAGACCTTACCTCAAAAAAAAAAAACAAAACAAAACAAATAAAAACAAAAAAAACAAGCCAACCAAACCAAACAAAACTGAAGAAAGCAGAAGGGTGAGAAAAGCAGCTGGCTGCTTGTGGAACAGCCTTAACACACTCACTGTGGGCTCCGAGTCAGCAGGGCATTTGCTCCAATACACCAGGGAACAGCTCACACAGGTGCCCTGGAAGGAGAGACAGGTCAGCACAGGTGCCCTGTTTCTGGACTCAGGCTTCCCCTCTTGTAAAGAGGATCCCATAGGTCACTCCCCTTCCTCCTCCTCAGGGTGCAGGAGTGGAACCAATGGTAGAGAAAGAACTCATTCTCCCCTCTGGAAGGAGCCAGCCTGTCTATAGGAAGCAGCCTCCTGACTTCTTTTCGGAGAGGGAAGCACCTGCCCCAAGGGGCCCCTGCAGCCATCCACCTGTCCCATAGAAGTAAGGCCCTGGGCTCCTGGGCTCTTGGGAGCTTGCTGGTAACGAGACCAGTGAGCCTCTGCCCTGTCAGATTCTGGATTCTCTTCCACTGGCTCTGAACTCAGGAGGGAAGAAATGGGGTGCATATCCCCCAAATCTCTCCAAATCTATTCTCTAAACTTCCTCTCTACTTGGCTCTGTACCCCAGCAAATAGAACAGGAAAAGGAGCTTTTGGACTCATGCCAGCTTCCAGCTGGTGCCAATGCAAGGTGCCAGCGGGATGGCGGTGGTGGTGCGGGAACGAGTTGTTCTTTCTCTAGTTCCAAAGATACCACGAGAACAATCTGTGATGAGTCATTGAGGTGTCTTGAAAAGCAAGACCTAGATGTCACTGCTGCAATTGTGGGCTCAGGATCCCCCTAACTCCACTCTGCATTAGCTCCAGCCCCACAGCTCTGCTGGACATCTCTTCAGCTCTTGCCTCTCTCACAGATGACCCTGTACCCCACCTTTAGCCTTTGGTCCTGGTGTGGTGGCTGCCACCACTGCTTGTCTCTGGTTTCTCAGTATTACCTTTTTGTGTCCTTAGCCCTGACTGTAGCTCATTTGAACCATCTTGGATAAATTCCGTGTCCTCCGGGGCCCCTTAATTAGTACAGAGTGTTATTGATTAAATTTCTAAAGTCCAAACACATGTTCAGAGGCAGCTGTGAGTTCAGCCTGGTGAAAAGAGACTTCCAGAAAGTGCTGGCTATTTGTATTCTTTACTCATCCTAAACACATTGCAGAGAATACATTTGAACTTTTAACAGATTCAATCAAAGCTAGGCAGAGCAGATGGGTTTGACTTTAAACTTGAGACAATAGTGAATATCTATAGCAGTAGAGGAAGATTTCGTTTTAAGGTAGCTATTGAGAAGTTCTCTTCCCTGTTGAATCACAGTTCTTTGGGTTGTAACTCCAGTGCCCCTCTGTCATGGTTTGATACAGGTGTCCCCCACAATTGAATGTGTTCTGATAGATCGATCCTCAGCTGATGGCAATTCGGGAATTAGAACCTCACTAGAGCTGTGTTGTTGGGGGTGGGCTTATGGGGTTATAAGCCAGCTTCCCCTCGCCAGAGTTTGGCACACCTTCCTGCCGCTGTTTGCAGTGCTGTGGCAGAGGTGATGTCCAGCCCTCTGCTCATGCCATCGTTTTCCCTGCCAGAATGGAGTCTCCCCTCAAGTCCGTAAGCCAAATAAACCCATTCCTCTACAAGCCACTTTTGTTTGGATTTTTTCTGTGCAGCAACTAGAAAGCTGACTGCAACACCATTTTATCCTGTCCCTCAGGGAGATGGACAACGGGTTCTTGAACAATCAGAACCATAACAACCCAGTAACAACGCTGGTTCCCTCCATAGACTTCCTTCTCTGAACTTCAACAGCAACTGTGTTGGCCCAGCCTGTGGTAAGTTCTTACAGCAATGCCAGGAGCCCCATATGTTTAGGTAGCATCTCTCATGGAACCTCGGTTCACAGCTGAAAGGATAGGGCCTCAGGCCTACCTACTCCTTCCTGGAGACAAACCCTGATGGACAGGACCCTGAGACAAGACTCTCCATGTCAGTTTGTGGCTGCTCTTGGAAGAGAATATTGCTAGTGTCAGAGAATATTACTGAAATTTTTAAAGAAATTACTGAAGCAGAGTTGCCGCTCGAGGTCTTTAAACCCAGCAAAAGTCTTAGACAAGCTAAGAGAGGAATGAGGGTATTTTCTGCCATCTCCTTCGTTCATGATCCACGGCAGCTTACATTTGCCTGGAATCTGGTGAAGCTGCTAGATTCTTGTGTTTAACTTATTTGCTTAGATTCGCATGTTTATTGTCATGTAACATCTCTGTAATTGAACGATAAACCCCCTGCCACCTAGAGCTGGGGCCAATGTCTTTTTGGGTGACCTGAGCTTGGCCCGCTAGCATAAAAGAGATTCTATTCTAAGCTGGCATGGCTATCTCTCATCAGCACAGGGTATTTCCACTTCACTCTGAGTGGCTGTTTGGGACTTTGGTCACTGAATTGCCCATTTCCTTACCAGCTTCATTTCCCTCCTCGTTTCATCACACCGATGAGGCAGAATTGGGAGGATGGAGGGAGGAATGAGGACTCCACCCAGCGTGTAAATT
>PVHP010029363.1:0-22441 GCA_004024765.1 Zapus hudsonius
GGAGACAGAGGTAGGAGGATTGCTGTGAGTTTGAGGCCATGCTATCACTACACAGTGAATTATAGGTCAATCTGGGCTAGAGTGAGACCCTACCTCAAAAAAAGTAGTTATTAAGACACACAAATGTAAACTCAATGAGGCACTACTACAAGCCTGTCAGACTAGCTAAAACTGCAAACCATTTACCAGATCAATTCTTGGCAAAATTACTTTTTGACATAGAAGGATGCAGAGCAAATGGAACAGTCATGCACATCTGGTTAATATGTGTTGTAGCTCAGTCTTTCTAAAACACTTTGCCCACTCTGCAAAAGTTGAAGATAGGGCTGGAGAGATGGCTCAGCATTTAAGACATTTGCCTCCAGTGCCTAAGGCCGCAGGTTCAATTCCCGGGGACCCACATAAGCCAGACCCACAGGTGGTGGCCCTGATGTGTTCTCTCTTTCTCTCTCTCTCTCTCTCTCTCTCTCTCTCTCTCTCTCTCTCTCTCTCTCTCTCTCTCTCTCTCTCTGTGCTTGAAAATGAATAAAGTATTTAAAAATAAAATAAAAGGACCGTGTCTTTAAAAAACAGTTGAAGATAACCTTACCATATATGCAAGCCTTTCCATGCCTAACTATTCACCCAAGAGATATGAAAGCATATGCATACAAATGCTTCAATACATGTTCACAGTATTCTGTGAACATAAATTGCATCAACAACAAGTAGATAAAAATTTTCAGCATATCCAAAAACTGAAGTATCATCCAACAAAATGAAAATGAAATACTGATGCATATAATAACCCATGTACATCTGAAAATATTTGAGCATAAAGTAGAATTTTTAAAAATCATAAAGTGTTTAATTCCTTAAAATCTACACAGCCCAATGAGATTGATAGTATCAAAAAACATTTGAAGCTGCCGGGACTGTAGTAAGATTCACAGTAACCAAAGGAAAGAGTCATTGGACCATAAAGATATGTGTGGGATTATGAGTATATCTTGACTTTATGAGCATTCTCTTTTTCCAGATTGATGTGTATGTATTAGTTTAAGTACTGTTGTTTTTTTTTTAGTGAATTAATTAGGATCTTGAAAAGTGTTGTGATAACTGGATGTGTCTCCTTAATAGGACTCGATATAAACATCAAAAAAAAAAGCAGCAATGAGAGAACTGAAAAAGGGAAATTAAATTTTAACTTGAAGTAATTAAATTTTAAGTTGAGGATTGCAAAACAACAGACGGTAAATAGTCTATTTCCACATAGGAAAATTGTCTATGAATACAACAGTGGAAGTTAAATAAAAGACTATGTCTGTTCTAAGGCATTGGTATTCTTCCAAAAGCCCTTATGAAGAATCCAGAGAAAATTTAGATAGAATAAATCTCATGGAGTGATTAAATAAAATGGTGTCTTATTGTTTTCAGTTGCATAGTTCTCACTGTCCATTTTCATTGAGTCTCTGGTGAGCATGGATTGCAAATTAATGCTCATTAGCTAAGAATACAAAGCAGACCCATGGGAAGCAAAGAGGAAACTATCCACATGATGCCACACTTGAATTTATTTTTCCATGAACAAATTCTTGAGAGGGGGAATTAATGGATGCCTTTCTCACTATAGTTTCAGGTAAATTTCCATCCCTAGTATCTAATTTGAGGCAAAAATATACATTTAGTCTTAAGACTTTCAACTAAATAATTTTATTTATATTGAGTTCTTGGAAAGTTATAACAGAACAATCCCTATCATTGATAAAGAAATGTTTTTTTTTCCAATTTTTATTACTGGTGTTTAAAATTAAGATGGGGTCTGTTACTTATTTTTTCTATGATACCCCAAGGGAATACAAAGTTTTGGAGAAAGGGATATATTATAAAAAAAATTAAAGCATGAAAAAAGAAAGCTGACAAATTTTTTACAAATAGGATCAACTTTTGTTTATGTTTACCAAAGATAAAACATAAAACAGACTTTGATGAGACTATCTATTGAATAATTTAATAATTGCTTCATTCTAAGAATGATTAGTGTTTGAGGTCTATTCTTCAGCAGGAATGGTTGGAAGAAATAGTGTGTTTACAATTTTTGACACAAAGACCCCTAAGCGCACAACATTAAAGCAGCCTTAATACTCACCCACCACGACTTAGGAAACTGAGCGGAAGAGGGGGTGGAAAGATTGTGAGAGCTGCAGTGGGGGAGACTATCCAGAGTCATGGCCAGGAGAACCTGGCTGAATACTAGGCTATCCAGGGTCCCCTGCCACAAGGACGGATCCAGATGGCCCACTGAGGAAGATATCCAGCTGATTGGGGATGCGAGGGGGGGGCATTGGGGAATGGGGGATAACAACTCATTGTTGGCCCACTAAATGATGTAACTCATTATGGACAATAATATATATTTAAAAAATACTGTGTTTAAATACTGTACAAAGCATGGGCAGGGAAGTGAGTATCACATCATTAGATCAGCATGAAGGAAGTAGAGAGATGGAGAACAGAAAGTGGGACTGAGCTATAACTCTCAAGCCCTCTCATAGCTGCACACTTTCTCTATCAAGGCTCGATCACATAAATGATCCACATTTTATTGAAGAGCACTATCAGCTGGGATAAAGCATTCAAATACACAAGTCCATCATCTTTCAGTAGCAGTAACCAATATTAATCCCTGTGCTCTATAAACCACATGTATGTATATCTACACAAACATAAACTTGCTTAGTGAAAGAAATTTCCATCATGTACTTTGTAATAGGAAATATAAACATGTACTTGTATAAAAATGATCTTTCTTTTGACTTGTGTTTTTTTACTTTGTGAAATAAATTATACAAAATTTACAAAAGTAGCCCACAGCTCCATCTGAATTAACAAATTGTTAATAATTTTTGTAAGCCTCATAGGCCTTCTACTCTAAATTAAAGGAAGGATATTATATTCTGTGATCAAATTCAAATAAATTATCAAATTCAAAAGGTTAACTTTGGTATTATATGTAATCTACATTTATTATTACAAATGTCTCCATTGGTGATTTGTAGATAATCTCTAAATTATTCATGTATTTAATTTTATGCCCCTGACATCTATCATCTAGAATAATATTTTGTTTGTTTCTCAATGTATATGTTTAATAGAGGAGCAAAATCTTTTAGAGCAAATTTCCTATTTACTGCTTATCATGTTTCTTCACATTGTTGACACATTTCCGAAACAGTGATGTGCTCTATTCAGAGTATTAGATTGAAGAAAAATCAAATAATGTTCACAATATTATCCCATTGGAAAGACATTTTTCCATTTTAAGTCAAGATTTAACATATGGAAAAACTCGTTTAGTAAGTGAAATGGCCTATTAATTTGACAGGTGTAGCATATAGTGTTTGAATTTATTAGTTTGGAGATAATTTTAATTACATATAGTAACTCCTTTTCTGAATTTTTATTTTTTTTAAATTAATTATATTTTGTGGGGTTGAGACAAAATTTGACATCAACAACTTAAAATTAGGAAGTGTTTACTTTAGAATTTAATACATGATTACTTATATACTTTACAAAACATATTTTGACTATGTGGGAGAGTTACTTTTCATGGTAGACCACTAAAAGGAGGGACTGGAGACTAGATTAAACCTTCAAAAGCATGTCTACAATTATCTTATTTCACCAGATCCTACAACTTCTCCAAATAACACCAACTGCTGGGGACCAAGCATTTAATATATGAGTCTATGGGGACAGTTCATCTTTAAACCACAATCTTCTGACCCTGATCTCCAAAGGCTCATGCTATCTCATGATGCAAAATCCATTTAATCAATTTTTGAGAATTCCTCAAGGATTCAGGTTTACAACAATTTTTAAAACAAGAGCTTCTACGGAGGCCCAGTACAATATCTTCAATGTTAGCCCCTGAGAAATAATAAAGCAAATTTATATCTTCATAAGACGTGATAGTACAGATAAAAATTTGTCATGGTTTGATCCAGGTGTCCCCCACAAACAAATAAATGTGTTCTGAATGATCGATCCTCAGCTGATAGGAGTTTGGGTTTTACAACTTCACTGGAGTTGTATTGTTGGGAGTGAGCTGATGGGGAAATAAGCCAGCTTCCCCTTACCAATGTTTGGCACACCTTCCTGCTGTGGTGGAGGTGATGTCCACCCCTCTGCTCATGGCATCATTTTCCCTGCCAGGATCGAGTCTCCTCTCAAGTCCTTAAGCCAAATAAACCCATTCCTCTACAAGCCTCTTTGGATTGGGTTCTTTCTGTGCAGCTACTAGCAAGCTAACTGCCACACATTAGGTACCAGAAGTGGGTCATCTGTTGCTGCTAGAACCCTGATCTTGTGGCTTTGGCTTGCCTGTGTCCTGAGAACTTGTGCTGAGCTGCTTTGTGTGGAAATGGGCTGGTGTGAGCAGATGGAGATGACACAGGAAGAAAGGAAATCTTTGGGCCAAACTGCTGCATGTTCAGCTGCAATTGTTTGAGAGATTACAACCATTGATATTGGGCCAGGTGGTCTGTATTGAAACACCAGGAAGAATGTGGAATCTATGACATAAGGGCCCTGAATTTTGATTTGTTCCACACTGGATTAACAAATTGGTAGCCACCTTGTGCTATGGAATATGACAAATGCAAGAAGAGAAGGTCATTGGATTTGCAACACAGTTTTATTTTTGAAAAATAGCCACTGTCAATGTGAAGCAGGTGTGCTGGATTGCCTGCATGGAGAATAAATGGAGCCATGAGGATGAACTGTGGTTTGCAATGGAGACCCAGTGAAATTCCAGGACTATGGATGGCTGCCAAGGTGAGGGGCAAGCACTGGAAAAAGTTTTCCCAGACTGAGTAGCTGAGCTGTAGGTGCAAAATCGGATCTCCAAGAGACTTGCAATTTGTTAGAATAATTGAACTTGGAGGTAAGAATTTGAGGTTTCCCTGCTTGTTTTAAATCATGTATTGGTTCAATCTGTTTTGCCATGCCTCATGTTATCATTTGCAGTGTGAATGTTCTGTATCATTATGGGTTTGCTTTTTGGTTTTATGACTCAGTTGAAAGAAAAACTGTGAGGACTTATGGAGTTGAGATGAAAACATTGTATTTCATATAAGATTAATACTTTGTGGGGGTCAGGGGAAGACTGTCATATTTTGATCCAGGTGTCCCCCACAAACAAATAAATATGTTCTCATTGATCAATCCGCAGCTGATAGCAGTTTGGGAATTAAAACCTCGCTGGAACTGTGTTGTTAGAGGCAGGCTTATGGGGGTTATAAACCAGCTTCCCCTTGGCTGCGGAGAGCTCCTCGACCAGCGAGGAAGAACAACCACCACTCGAGGATTCTTCTCAAATCACACTTTATTGGAGAGCCTTTTGATTGAAGGGAGAGCAGGAAGCGAGGGGTCCCAAGCAGTAGGAGTCAGTTGCTTAAATAGGGAGCAGGGACACAGGTCGCCCCATGATTGGCTGACGCCAGCTCGCCATCACCAGGCGCCACGGGATTGGCAGTGTTTGGCACACCTTTCTGCTGCTGTTTGCAGTGCTGTGGCAGAGGTGATGTCCACCCCTCTGCTCATGCATCATTTTCCCTGCCAGGATGGAGTCTTCTCTCTAATCTGTAAGCCAAATAAACCCATTCCTCCACAAGCCGCTTTTGCTTGGGTTCTTTCTATGCAGCGACTAGAAAGCTGACTGCAACAATATTCTTATTAGAATAGGAAGAATGGACCCACAAAATTAAGAATAGTTATCAGAGTAAAACCAAAACGAAAACAGGAAACACAATTGTTACTTTTAGTGGTTCCATGAGTAGCTTCTTGAGCTCATGGTGGCTTGGGGAGACTTGAGGTGGAATGGGTTTGAGAAGCCATGTCCCTGTGTTCTTGTCATTTAAGTCCCACAATTCCTTTCTCTTGAGCTAACTCTATTTATGCTTGTAGCTTTCCTCAGAAGACATTTCATATGCATGGTTCTGCATCACCCTGGCCTATGTGCTGCAGCCTGGCTCTCCTGGGTTTTGCTATAGGGCTCCTGATGCTGCACAAATTGCTTGGACAGGGAGTACAGATACCTGGCAAGACCAGCAAAAATATATATCCATCAAAGTCATTCTCCCAGTGACCTACTTCATCCAATTAATATTCATCTCTTAAAGTTTCAAAAGCCTTCAAAAAGAAGTCCATAAGCTTGGGATGAAGCCAAGGAGACTATGAGGGATATTTCCTATTAAAACCATAATGACATGCTTTTCTTTCCCAATAACTGCTCTTGAAGCAAAGGCTTTCCAGGGCTGCATCCTCTGCCCTCCTGTGTACTTTTTCACCTTCCTTTGTACTCCTTCATGTCTTACATATGACCTCATTATTTCCCACAGTATTCTCTTTCTGAGAATGTCTTTATCATACATCACTCTCTTCTCCCATAGGTTTTGGTCAATATTTTCTTCTTAGGTTTCTGGAGTATGCTGTCGGGGCCTGAAGACCTGTGATGGCTTTCCTTCCTTCCATCCATCCTTCCTTAATTATCTGTGTGAAGGTCAAGGAAAATTTGCAAGAAATAACAGAGAAAAGCTGGGGGAAAAAAAGAGAAATAGGAAAAACAGAAAGAATAAGAGAGGACCAAAAGGTCATAAAAAACAAAAACAACACATTGGAAAATACATTTAATTATTTTAATGTTATGTTATTTTTCTTCATACTAGGTAAGATTTTATGAAATACATTGATTTGTTTTAGTATTTATTTGGAGAGACTTTTTTTTAAAGATGATGAATTAGATTACAAAAAGAAAAACATATAGTACATAGATTTAAATTAACATACTACCTTTCATGCTGTCTAACATATAAACATATAACCTGCCTTAAAATTTACATGAAACTAATTGAAATTGAGAGAAGACTCACTTTCTTTTCAGTGTCCGAATTAATATATAAAACCAAGAAAGCTGTTATTAACCAATATATGGTGCTTTAGGGCATTATCAGGAGCATTAAGGCTTCACTAATCTTTACTCATCCTTTCAATCCCACGTTTAAGAAATTTTTAGGTACATATTAAGCTTAATGTTTTATCAAATGCCTAGAATCTGACTTATTTAAATGGTCCACTGATATAAAAAATATTAACAGTGTGGGAGTCAATGCTTTTCTCTTGAAACCTGCAACAAATGGACTGTGCAATCAAGTTTCCAAGTTCTTTAAAGCATAAAATGCAAAGTTTGACTATTTGAACCTGGGCAATGCATTTAGGTCTTTTTTTTACTTTATAACAATGAGATAATGCCAAAATGGTTCAGTATAACAGTTCACTTAATTTTCCACGTGAAAAATACATTTAAGATCCTTGATGAAAAGCAGCTCTATTAAACCGAATGGCCTTTTTCCTATTTTCAAATGTCTTGGATTCCTACAATGAACTTATAAAAATAGCCCCATGCTACTAAATCGCTAGTGCATTAAGTGAACATTTCATTTATTATTCCAGAGATAAATATATGCATAAACCATGTTTTATTTGAGACATTCAGCTGAATGTGAAGCATGGGTAAATGAGAAACATTTAATAACCCAGTTTTGAAAGGTCATCTCTCTATTTTAATTTCTAAGAACAGATAATATTTGACAATGCCAGCATTTAATGAAAACTTTGTTTCAACACTATGAACAAATTAATGAATGATTTGGTTGATATATCACATTGAAACATTGATTATCCTTCATGCTAACCCTGGAATTATAATTTATATAGTGTTAAGCAGCCTTACAGCAATAGCCCTCAACGAAATGTTAATCTTCATTTAAAATAAAAAATCTTGCCTTGTTACTGTGCTTTTGCTATCTTCTTCAAATTATTCCCTCTATTTTTGTGTATGAAATCAACAATTTGATCACTTTGGTAATGAAACACTGAAAAAAAACTGACATCCATGAATTTGCTGATGCTCACAGTACGGTCATATGTATTTCCTACTGGAAAATTCTGTGAAAGGCCAGGCAAGCTTACTCTAGAACCACCATAAAGTGACAAAAAAACAATGTCTCTGTGCACATATAAATATCACACAATCTCTGCGCCAAGAAAACTTTTAAAAATGTTTTTTTTTTTTTCTGAACAACACTTTTGTCCTTGACAAAGCATGAAGATATATTGAGGTATATAATTATAGAATTGCTGCCACTCATTGAAACTACTTAGTCTAGAGTAAACTCCTGTTCCCTAGAACTTAGATTTGCTGTAAAATATCCTGATTAAATATGATCTCTCTTATTAGTTGTGATTGTTAATTTCAGTTGTCTATCTGGTAGGACTTGGAATCATTATAGAAAAAAAATCTTTGTACATGTCTGCGAGGAATTTTGAAGATTTGGTTAATTGATGTGGAAAGCCCACCATAATTATAGGTGGTACATTCCATGGGTCAGAGTCCAAGACTGCATAAAACAGGAGAAGGATTGCTGAGCACAGGCAATAGTCTCTCTTCATTTCATGACTTCAAAACATGTGTGACTTGTTGCCCCTAGCTCTGGCCATGATGTCGCCTAGAATGTGAGGGAGACTGCACCTTTGAATTCAGAGCTGAAGTAATCCTACATTCCTTAAGTTGCACTTCTCAGGTGTTTGACCACAGCCACAAGAAAGTAGCTGAAGCACTAACAGTTCTGGAAAAGTGATTGCAGCTCCTCATGATGAATGTATCTATCTCATTCCATAAGTAATAAACCAAGTTTGACGTCTATCTGTGCATTCTTGTTGGGGTTAGAAGAGACTGACATCATATCATTTAATCATAGAAGAATCCATATGTGATTTTGAGCTTGCCTTGTAAACTCTAAATGAATTGGTCTTCTCCTATTTGATAATTCCTCTGCTGCTATTTCTTTCCATAAGCAACCCAACACTCCCATCAGCTTTTTATTCCCTAAATGTTCCATGCTCAATATTGATAACTAAGTGATAGGAACCAAGAAGGTCTCTCTAAGCAATAGGGGATAAAGTAAAAAGACTGAAAAATAATACAAATTTGTGATGTATTGGCTAAAAAGAAAATTGGACTGAATGGATAATGCCAACCTCTATATCATTTCCTTTACAAAGGAATCAGACGAAAGGTAGAGAATCTTAATCTTTTTCTTATATAGGGATCTCACAAGCAAAGTAATATTATCCTATGAGTTAGCCATACAATTTTAAGGCTGTACCAATGAAATCAGGGATTTGAGCATGAATCTTAGGCACCATTATTTCAAAATTTACCAGATTATTTTCAGTATGCAGTCAAGATTGATAGGTGTACTATAAATAAAAAGAAGGGTGGTGGGCATAAAGTGACTGTTTTTCTTTATAAAAAAGCAGTGAGAACTGAGGATAACCAAAATCTATCAACAAGACAAAGATGATAGTTTACTTCCTTGCAGGAGATGAGCCACCCCCACACATCAGCTAGGACCCAGGTCAAACCACAGAGGAATTGTCAAGATGAGCAAAAGAGCTGCTTCCACAGTGAGCCTGACAATCTGCACCAAGGTGATTGAGACAGACCCTGAAAATACTCAAAACACACCAAAACAGAAATCCAGAAGCTTCTGAGAGCTCTCCATTAAAGTAGACTTAAAACATACCCACCACAGCTCAGGGAATTTTGTGGAACAGAGGGTGGAAGGAGTGTAAAAGCTGTAAAAGGTGAAAGTGAATATCCAGAGGCATTGCCTTCTGCCAATGACTGACTGTTGCTCTCACAGCTCAATGGTGAATACCGACAATCCCAGTAAGGAGGGTCCTTAGTGAAGTGGTAGCAGGGAGGAAGGAAATGACAGTACCTACACATGCTCTATCCATACTAACTCTCTACTTTACCATAAAAATAATATTTAAAAAGAAGGGATCCATAAAGAAAATATTTATTTCACTTGGAGCTTTCAGGTAGAGGGGTGGTGCATTCAGAAAGGGTTATCCCTTGGAGGGTGTGTTAGAGATATCTCATATATAGTGCTGAATACTCCACATGGCAGCACTTTGGTGGGTTTTGAGACACCACATTGGTTGCCATCATCTGAAAAGAGAAACTTCTTTAACCAAAAATGAGACTAGCATTAGCATATGGGCATAAATATTAAGTATTGAGAGGGCTCTTTAATGGGCATGATATATTCATTTTGCAGAAAATAGTTGTAATTTCCTCCATTGGACCCCTCAGCCATAGGCTTTTAATTAGGTTTTCAGTACTAGTCAGGAATTTCCTCCTATGGGGTGGGCTTCAAATCCAATCAGAGTTATGTTCCACTACAACAAACATGCCACCATTGTTCCAGTTGATCCATTTGGTCTGGATACCCAGATATAAAGCTTGCAGGTTAAAACAGTTGATGTTTTTTTTCTTCCAAAACAGGCTATATAGGTCTTTCCAGCTTTCTGACAGCTAATCAACAGGAAGTAAGCTTCTAGCTCAACTCCAGCTTAATTTCTCAGTGACCTGCAGACCAAGCATGTTGAGTCTTTAAAATAGGGTCTTATCATATAGTTCTGGTGTGTAACCAAAAGCCTTGGCAGTAGCATATACTATTTTGGGGATACCTGAGGCCTCCAAGACCAACAACATATTGGAAGGTATGTCACCCAGTACTAAAATTTGTCTAATAACAATCTATTTTTTTGTGTACAGCATTATACATCTGCACAAGATACTTCTACCCAAACTCTATTTTTTGACATACATTATTAGCTATCAGAGAAGTAGGTTTCCATATGGCTTATTTATAAATCTTAAATTTTTTATTAATCTTCCTCCCATCTTCTCTATCCCTCTCCCTTAGACTATTTCCCTTCCATTATTTTGCCCCTCCTATATACATGAATATTATAACATCCCTCTAATAATACCTCCCATGTTTTGCTCCCTCATGTATCTCTGAAAAAAAAATCTACTTTAAGATGAGCCACAGCCATTCAATCACTACAGGATAACCCAGTGAGACAGAAACCAACAATTTTCATCACAAAGACCCCTAAATTCTCGACATTAAAGGAGCCTTAATACTCACCTACCACGACTCAGGTAACTGAGCGGAAGATGGGGCAAAAAGATTGTAAGAGCTGTGGTGGGGGAGAATATCTAGAGGCATGGCACCCTTCAGTAACAACACACTTGGGCCAGGAGAATAGGGCTGAATACTAGGTTATCCATGGTTCCCTGCCCCAAGGACTGATCCAGATGGCCCATGGAGGAGGATATCCAGCAGACTGGGGATGGGGTGGGGGGAATTGGGGAATTGGGGATAACAACTCATTGTTTTCCCACTAAATAATGTAATTCATTATGGACAATAAAAAAAGGATCAGTGGCTGCTAAAACGTATTTGAACACTTAGATATTCACATTACTTAGCCTAAATTTAACCAGTAAGAGTTTTAGTCTTGAGTAATTCCTTAATAATAAAGGGCATGTGATGCTGAAGTACAATAACTGCATTACATTCAAGGCAAGCAAGGCTACAGAGCAAGATCATGTGTCAAAAACAAATATTGGAGACTGGAAAAATGGCTCAGGAGTTAAAGCACTTTCCAGCGAAGTCAGAGTTCAGTTCTCAAGTACTCATGGAAAGCCAGATGCACAATGTGGTGCATGTGTCTGGACTTCATTTACAGGGGCTAGAAGCCTTAGAGTGCCTATTTTTCTCTCTCTTTCTCTCTCTCTCCTTGAAAAAAGAATAACAATGTGGCATTTGATGCTGACCTCACTACCTGGCCCCATCTGCCTATGATACTCTGCCTAGGGACTCCCTGAGCTAATTGCACTTCACAGCTCTAGGCACTAAATAGCCCACCTAAGGTGTGGTAAGCACTGATCCCACCCACATTCAATACCAGTGCTTGATAGTACTCCCCAACCCCTGCAACCACCCCCTCATTTCAGTAACACCGGTGCACCCCTGGTCTAGATTAGAGAGCAAGCCCATATGGTGCTCACTTCCTGGTCTACAAGCAAGCACTAATCTGACTAGTGACAACCTGAGCTGTTCACAATCCCCACCTCAAATTTGCAAAAAGACTGAAGGAACAAAAAGGAGCTTGTTCAGCTTCCAGTGTGCACAGCCCAGATCTGCAGATAGACAACTATCCCACAGCAACCTGGATCAAGCTGACCAGGCTACTCAACACAGAATCCAAAGGAGCCACATATTAAACTTAATGCAACCATGAGCAAAGAGCAGAATGAAATGAAAGAGAAACAACAGAACAAATCAATAAAACCTTAATAAATGAATGAAATGGAAGAGTCAAAAATAACTCAAAAGTTGGCTGAATGAAGGAGTAACTTAAAAATTCCCAACCAAAAAAAGTTCTAGCCCAGATGGAGTTACTGTCACAGTCTACTAAACCTTTGCAGAAGAACTGAAGTACTATTTTTCAAGTTATTTAACAAAATTGAAAAGCACGGAATTCCTCCTAAATCCTTTCATGAAGACAGAATTGCACTAACAAAACCAGAGGCATAACAAGAAAAGAAAATTATAGAAAATAATAAAAAGAAAATTTTATAAATGAAAATTATAAGTTTATCAATATCCTTGATAAACTTAGGTGCAAATTTCTCAATAAAACTTACAAATTGAATCCATGAACACAAAAAATTATCATCTACATTTATCAAATAGTTTCCATCCTGAGGATGCAGGGACACAATGAGAGAATATGATAAACATCATTAGGGCAAAATTCACTGGATCATTTCAGAGGATGCAGAAAATGCCTTTCTATAAAACACAACATCCCTGCATGTTTAATACATTAGAGAGACTAGGAATGGAGGAATTATGTTTCAAAAAAATAAGGACTATATATAACAGAAATTATTTCATACTAAATAAAGCCTATTTCCTGCTAAAAGGGGGGAGGGACTGGAAGCAATCCCACTAAGGTCTGGAAAAGGACATGTGTGTCCATTCTCCCTACTGCTAGTTACCATAGTATTAGAAGTCTTAGCTCAAGCAATGAGATAAGAAAAATAATTTAAAGGGATACAAAATGGAAAGCAAGAATTCAAACTATCCTTATTAGCAGATGATATGATTATATACATATGTGTTCTGAAAGGTAATAGGATAATATATATTTCTAATTACATTCTAATGATTTTATTACAACATCACAAATGCATACTTATACCCTACTTGTTACATTAAATGATGAGAGAATTTTTTTGTATTATGTCTTCCTGGGTGTCCAACAAAGATCTAAGTGTACCTTACTTAATGTTTTCTATATCACTTTTTGCATTTCATGAACAACAGGAAAACATACATCTACAACTGATGCTATTTGTACCTTATGCTAATTTTATTTTTCTTTTGTCCCCTTGCTATGGAGAGAATAAGTCTATCCTGTTGTGAGTTCTGCTGTTGTAAAAGGACCCCATTTATATGCTGGACTGATTAACCCAGCAGAATTTAATGACAATGGTCTACTCATGTATTTCTTTCCATTGAGCCTGTTTCTATGGCCCTTTTTGCTGATAAGAGAAGTATATTTGGCAATGACATGGTAAATAGCAAGGTTTTAAAATTGCCATGGGACTGAGTGAGTACTAAATGAGCCATTTCATCTGGTTCATGTCTAACACTTTCCTCACTGATCTTAGGGCAATGGTAAATAGGAACTATAAAGTCTAAGGCTGCCACACACATATCTGAAAAGAGAGTCTGGGTTTTTGTCTTCATGTTCTTATTTTGGAAAGTATTTATTTTGCCCCTTTTCAAGAGACAATCCTATCAGTCTGGTAAACATTGTCTGGTGTTAATGGGTTAGTTATACATGACTTGCAATAAAATATTTGCATATACAGGCTGGAGAGATAGCTCAGTTATTATGTGTCCTTCTTGTGCAAGAATGGGGGCTTGAGAGGGCCTGAGACCACCTGAGTTCTAATCCCCAGAACCCACATAAACAGCACACACACACACACACACACACACACACACACACACACACACACACACACACCACATATGACATCCACACATGCAAAAAATTCATTCTATATCTAGCTCATTCTTAGCTTTGGTGTGGACTTTTGTGGGTTTCCATATGTCAACTAAGTGAAATAATTTTTTTAAAAATCATCTCAAGTTTATGGTCGATAACAATAAAAAATTTGTTAGATAGTAATATAAAGGATGTATCTCAGGGTAAGAAACATAATGAACTTTTGAGGATAAACATGGATGAGGTCTCTTGATCCAATACCCAAGTCCAGTCAGATTTGACATGCCAATCTCACTTACTCCCTGTCATGGATCTCATTACCTTGAAAAGGTATACCTTATTCCAGACTGGGACCTGAAGGAAAACTGAAAGCAGGAAGCTTCAGAATTAGATGTCCTGGATGTGTTGTGGTGTAGATTGCTCAGTAAACTATAATTTAAGATATACTGACATGCAGTTGTTTATAGCCATGCTGAATAGAAATCAATTTATGATACTTTCAAATATTCAGGAAAAGTACTCAACTCTTTGGAAAATGTATTTATTCACTTTTAAGTGATGTAAAATTGCACATATTTATAACATAGAGGGAGATATTTTGGTACAAGTGCATTTTGTGTGTGTATGCATGCACATATGTCAAGTGAGGATATTTTATTTATTAAATATCTATTAATTTTATATTTTTTATTGTTTTTGTGTTCTTGCTACTGACATTTTTTTTTCCTTTCAAAGCAGGTTTTTATATTAACTGACCTGGAATTAACTCTAGCTGTTCTCAAACTTACATTTCTCTTCCTACTTCAGCCTTTTGAGTGCTGGGATTAAAGGGTGCCATCATGCCCAGCAGCCAAATAGAAGTTTTTTGTTAAGTGAATAAATGTTCATATATTTTAGTGGATTTTATTAATAACAATAAATATGAATAGACATTATTTTTTCTTCTTTAAATAATTTTATATTAAATAAATTCATATTTCTTGGATTTTATACACTGGTACTAGCAGGATAAACTTTCTACAACTAGGTTATTTGTTGTTGAATATGTTTAATCATATTAGTCAAGACTATAAAAGCTCCTGCAAACAAAAAATACTAAGCATTTAGTTGCTCTATAAATGAATTTTTATTTCATTATTATATAAAGACCAAGGAGGGTTTACTGTCTTGGTATATCATTCTCAAAGCAATGACCCAGGAAATTTCTTATTTTCCACCTTTTTTGTCCTCATTATGTTCATTATATGACTGTCAAGGTTCTCCTGGACTTTAGTGTCAGCTGTGTGGGGAAGGAAAGGGAAAGAACCAGTACATACAAGCAACTTGTCTGTGCTAAAAATACATGTGCTGGATTTGTGTGATTAGTGATTACTTATAAAACCAATTTCTTGCTGTTCAGCAACCTCTCCAAAAAAAAAAGAAGAAAAGAAATTTCTTCTGCTCTTTTTTGATGCATGGACAGTGAGCAGTACACTGCCTGAGGCATGATCTCAGAAATGGCTAGCCCTGAGTACACCCCAGCACTGTCCCAGTCAGAACAAGGCTTTTGGTCCCTGCTCAAAATCTCCTACCTTCCACAAGTGGGTGGACATCTAACTCCATTTGTGTGCCTGATACCCAGATTGAGCTGCTCATCTTTCAACAACTTTTGTCTGTCCTTCTGCAGTCCATAACAGCCTACATCTCCCCGACTTGTCTCCCTTGATCTGCCATTGCAGGCATTGCACAGCTGAGATCCCATGCTGGCTGCCAGCCTGTAGGCTCACAGCATCCTGACTCTGGCTGCAAGTTCAATCTCACTTGTAACCAAGTGTTCCATACACATCTGCCTAGAATCAGTGTACCTTCATGCCAGAGTAGTGTTTTCCCGGTCACCATTGATTCAGGTCTGATAGCCAGTGGATGTGTCGGAAATTCCTTGACTACCATTTCTCCACTGAAACCTGGGCATGGTTCTTGGGGACTTCTGATGGTTCCACTGCAATTACTTGTAGCACTCTAGAGTAAATGCTTTATCCATTGTCCTGACTAGAACCTTCTGTGTAGAGTTGAACCAAAATGTCAAACAAGGACATATTTCTCCACTTACAGTGGTGGTTTTATATGTCTATTATTTCAGTTCATGTTAACTATGACATTTTTCATAGATAGCCTTTTTAAGATGAAGAAAATTTCCTTTTATTTCTATTTTGTTGTCTTTTCATCATTCCACTCCTAATTGTGTCTAATCCCTTTTCTATATCAATTGTGATGATTATGCAGTACTTATTCTTTGTTTATTTAAAACGGCATATTAAATTTATTTTCTTTGCTAAAAGAACATTGCATTTCTGAGAAAAAATACAGCATGAAACTGTGTATAATCTCTTTTATTTATTGCTGGATGTGACTTTTTGCCAGATGCTATCTCGTGGAGGTATTTTTTTCCCTTTTCTCACCATACCTTTATCTTGATCTGGAGTTATAATAATAAAGAGTGAAGGAAAGGCTTGGGCGGTGCTCTTCTCCCTGTTTTTACAAGAGGTTATGAAGTTTCAGTAATTATTACAGGCTAAGCTAATTCAGTAGTCATCCTCTCGGTCTGGATTTCCATTTGTGAGTTTTTTAAAAATTATTTTTATTATAAATCATTGCTGTGATTGTATACTTAAAAGACCTGTTAGACTCCACTAGAAAACTTTTCAATCTGATAAACACATTTAGTGAAGTTGTAGGATCAAAAACCTCCATACAAAATCCATCAACTTTTATAAATACCAATTATGAGCCTGCTGAGAAAGAAATTAGGAAAAATATCCCATCCACAGTAACATTTTAAAAACTCTACGACTAAGTCTAGCCAAAGATGTGGAAGACAGAGCTTTATAACAAAAAATTTAAAGCACTGAGTGAAAATGGGAAAACTCACTGAGTACCAGCATTCATTCTTTGTTCTCTGCTTCTTGACCTTGGCTGCAATGTTTTATGCTTTTGCCTTCCCACCACGATGGACTGTGTCCACTGGAAGTGTAAATTGGAATAAGCCTCTTACTACTTAGGTATTTCTGCTAAGCTTTTGTTGAAACAAGGAGAAAAGTAAGTGGTAAGCAGGTTCTACCACTCTCAGAAAACCTTTGCCTGTTGCAGAGTTCTGGAAGGGATTCTTGGAACAAACCTGGCCTTCATGAGTTCTACTCTAATTTCCTAAATCATGCACTTTCTAACCTAAGGTGACCTATGTCAAGGTCCTCTGCCTGGAGTGATGCAGCTGTGCACAAGGAATCAGCCTCCTCTTCCTTTCAGCATGAACAGAAAGGGAAGTGGATGCATTCACTTCACACTCTCAGTCCAGTGATTTTTCACAATTATTCTACTTTCATCTCAAGCCTTTTTAGACCTAGAAACCCTTTCTATGTGAATTATTAGCAGAAATTTGTGCCAAATCACAGCAAGAAATTCATTGAAATATTTATTACAAAACTATAACAACCAGAATAAAACAATGCATATTAAAAACAATGAAGTTAACCCAATGGAATATGCTAAAGCAAAGAATCCAGAGTTCATTTATATCTACACATTATATAGAACAAAATGCTAAATGTATAAAGATGCATACTTTATAAAAGGCCAAGTACTGAAAAAAATTATCTAATAAGTTGGAGTAAGGTATAAAAGATATTTTTATAAGCTAGCTATGTTTTGTTTCAAAATCTGAGTCACGGTTACAAAAAAGTATTGTACTAATTTCTTAATAATAATTGCATTTTGTTTTTAACACATAGAGTACATATTTAATCATTCACATATTGAAAATAACTTTTTATTCATCTTTATGTCTAATGACTGGTTCCATCACTTAGGACAAAATTTTATTTAAGATTGAGATGAAGGTATAAGTGAACCCAATAATCAACTATGCATTAGCTTTAGTCATATACAATTTGGTCTGAGAATTCAGACCAAGAGCGAATTAACAAAAATGAAATCTCAAAGTGTGCATACAGTAACCATAACTATGTACAATTGTATTGTCTTTAGTAGAAAAAACTGAAATAGAAACACTTTTGGTAAGAAACAAGTGAAGCCTTTGGAGAGGGAACAAATACTATCAAACAAATCATTGCATCCCCAGTAAAGGACTAAATCATGTATTCAGAAAAGCAGAAGCCTTCTAGTAGATAGAAATGCTCAGAGGTGGGCTGGAGAGGTGGCTTAGAGGTTAAGACACTTGCCTTCAAAAACCTAACAACTCAATTTTGATTCCCCAGTACACACAAAAAGCCGCACAGATGCACAAAGTGGCACATGCCCATTCTCTCTCTCTCTCTTCTATCACTCTGCTTACAAAAATAATAAATAAATTTAAAAAATAAGAAAATCTCAGAGGACATCTCATGATAACATCTTTATGAATAAAATACATGAATATGAAAACAAAATTCAATGAAAAATACTCCATGAAATAAAATAAAAGTTGATTGAAATGCTCTGTCTTAAAGAATAAGTTTATAAATATGGTTAGCACTTAAAGAGGATCAAGTTGTGTTTAAAGAGAAAATGAAAATATTTCCCAATAAGATTGTACATTAATACAAAAATCACCTTTTTAAATTAATATATTTATTATGAATAATTATTTACATTGTATGAGCAAATCTTGTGAAGGTGCCCACATTTCCTTCCTCTGTCCCCTACCATACACTGGAGTCCTTCCTCGGTGCACATACTGGATCTGTCCATAGCATAGGGGTTATGAACTGCACCAGAAGTACTCAGTTTGTTTTTTTCTTTCCCCTTTGTGCACTGTTCCTGAGGGGGGGGAATGTCTCTGGATATTCTCCCCCACCATGGCTCTTACAATCTTTCCACTCCCTCTTCCGCTCAGTTCCCTGAGTCATGGTGGGTGAGTTTTAAGTCTGCTTTATTGTTGAGGTCTTAAGTGTCTCTGGACTTCTGCTTTGGGTTGTGTTGGTATCTGTCTCCATTGACCTTTCATGGGTTATCTGACTTGCTGTGGAGATTGGTCATATGAAACAAAAATCACCTTTTTAAATGAATAATCCATGTGAATATGATGTGAATTTTACTACAGAAAAATATTTCAGAATAATTTCCTGATAGAAAGTATGCATGTATGTGTGTGAGTTCACATAGGATGTTTGTACAGCAACAAAATGAAAACACCATTCTCAGTTGTTTGTCTATCTATTCTCCATGAGTCTGGGGCACCTGACTCATGAATGAAAGTGCTTTGGCTAAGTAGATTTAAAACTACATATATCTACTTTCCATGATGCTTCATTTCTATACACACATGCATGTGCACGTGCATGCATGTTCACACACACACACAAATCCTTGAATAATAAGAATATTCCATAAAAAAATTTTGGCACATATCCGAGAACCATCATGACCTAATCTGAAACATGGATGAAATACAATTACTATCTAAACCAAGAAGGAAACTAAAGACTAATGCAATGTTTCATATTTGTTCTGAGTCCTAATGCTGCAATGTGAACTCTTCCTCTTTCTTTAAAATAAAAACAAATATGTAAAACCTAAAATGCAAACCTTACTTTCCATGGGCTCCTTTTGGAAAATTAATGTGCAATTATGAATTTTTCTCAATTTGAAAATCTGTAGGAAAATATCTTTAGTACTGAAATAACAATGCAAGTTATAATGTATATACAATTATATACATACATGTATATATTTCCATAAACAATATGGAAAGCAATGACTGCCCTAAGCCCAAACTCAGAAGTACAATGGCTATCTAAAGCCAATGAGTTTTTCTCACAGAGCAGCTGAAATATTCATAGTCCCCACACTAGAATAAATTTATTGCTGCTATAAGATATATAAAACGTTGATAAACTGCTTTCCTGACCTTGGAGAACTTTGTTGGCATATTAAGAGACTTTGATACATAGCAGAATGCGGGAATGCTGGATGATTTGCTGGATGCACAGTACTGGGTCTGCACTATGAGGTGCCTGGGAATCAAGGGGTTCCTGTAGAGAAGGCAGTAAGTGTGAATAAGTCATATTCCTGCTAGCAAATATAGCAAGTGAACACTCCAGAGATTCCAATGCTAAGCAACTCCATTTAAGCACCACACAAACTCTCCTTTATGACATGTATATTGTTCCCTGCAGTCTGTCTCTGGGTTTCTGCTGTCTCTTTGCTTTCCTCACTGGTAACACAGCATTTGACCCTTGGTACCTTATTTACAAAGCATTGCCTCATGCCACACATAGGCAATCTAATGAGTGACAGCAAGCGTGGAGAGACTACATAGTGAAATGTAGAGCAAGTTTTCATACTGTGAGCCTGAGCTCTGTGAGTGCTTCAGAAATGCCCTTGAAATATAGACTACAATGCTAAGTCATGGAAACTCAGAAATGCTGAAATGAAGTATGGGAAATATTTCTAAAATTTATATTTGTTTTCTATTCTCGAAGCTTCCCTTAGCAACCCAAAGCATCCCTGCAAAATATATATATATATATATATATATATATATATATATATATATATATATATATATATATATATATATAATAGGGATGATTTTTTAATTACTTTGTTTTTTCTCTAATATTTAACATAAAACTTTCATTTGTTTTCTATTCATTCAGTGGATGAGATCAAGGTTAAAAACCATACTTGAAACAAAAATATTCAATTTAAATTTGGTAAGACACTGAGTATTGTTTTTTTGCTTCATTCTAATGTATCATTTATTAGAAATTCGACTTTCCCAGGTAATATCTATTATATCTTATTTTCCTATCTTTACTGCTTTTAAGAAATAATTGGAGCACTAAAATATAATGGAAAAGAAAGAATTCTTGTTTATGATGAGTTCAATGGAGTGATATCTTTGACCAAAATTAGTGAAATAACAATGGATTAAGTTCTGCCCCTTGCTGCTTGCTTTCAATTTAACAAGTGTTACTCTTCTACTGTGTAAATTCTGCTGAGGAACTTATTATATGAATTTTATATTTAACTAGTAATAGCCTTGCTAACTGTGAAACCTTATGAATGCTTATGAGTGCTATGGGATTTTCTCCATTTTTATGCTGTCTTTAAGGTGGGTCCTTGTACAAACAGAAAGAAAATATTTGGCCCTCCAGAGGTGTTATATATAGTTGCATGCATGTACACTTGCAGTTACACATGCAGGTACATTTTCAAGACCTGAAGTACACTAGCTAATTATTCATTTAAATAAAAGTTATATATAACCCTGCTAAGACAAATTGTATTGAATCATTCTTTCCTCAACTCTTATATATTGGTGGATTTTACTTTTCTTTAGCCAGTCAAATATTTTATACATATGTTGCTTTTCTATATTTTAAAATTTAAAATATTGGATGGGATAACTTTTTAATTTTAATGAGTATTATTTTATCTTAGAAAAAAACTTATGATTTGTTTTGCTATTTGCCTTTTTATCAACTACATTATTTAAATGCTGGATGGATTACACATGTAAATCAGACAACAGAGTTTGAAAAGTATATTGGCTATTAAACATATCAATATGTAATGTGATTTAGCAACTATTAAGTTCAGAAGGTAATTTCAGTGATCAAAATCAGCATGTCCTGGGAGGTTCTGAGTCTGAGCTCACTTTATTATGTTCCATTTCCTAATTTTTAAACATATTTATTGTCAATAATTAGATACATGTGAGCAAATCTTGTGATGGTACCTGCATTTCCCTCCTCCCTGTGGGGGGTCCTCCTGGATTTGCTTAATAGAGCAGTCCATGGGGTAGGGGACTATGAATTGTAAAAGGAGGTACCCAGTTTGCGTGTGTGTGTGTGTGTGTGTGTGTGTGTGTGTGTGTGTGTGTTATTGCTAAGGGGGAAAAATGGCTATAGATATTCCCCACACCATGGCTCTTACATTCTTAATGGCCCCTATTCCACTCAGTTCCCTGAGTCATGGTGAGTGTGTTTTAAGTCAGCTTTATTGCTGAGATCTCAGGAGTATCTGAACTTCTGCATAAGATTGTGTTGGGTCTTTTCAGTGTCTGTCTCCATTGTGCTTTCATGGGTTATCTGACTTGCTGTGCAGGTGGCTCTCTTGTTTATCTCACCACTTTTTCATAGATTTTATTTGGGCCCTATATGATAACTTAGGAGTGGTTCAACTCTTTCCAGAATGTCAGTCAACATCCCATGTGTTGTTGGTAGAATTGGGTTGTTCATGGTTCTCACTGTTTTCCTAAAAATACAAACAGAGTCTCCAATGGAGAGTGAGATCCATACAGGTTAAATGAGACAAACATTGCTGATTTGGTGAGATTCTAATGGGTGTAGCCACTCTGTAGCTCTCTGGTTAGTGGGAATTTCCCCCTTGGAGCCCCAGTTCTTGGTCCCCATATGATTTACCATGGATCTCAGGTCCAGTTGAGTTTCTTGCTTCTGAGCCACCTCTTAGC
>PVHP010029364.1:0-22257 GCA_004024765.1 Zapus hudsonius
TTTTTTTTCTTCATTGCTATGATAGCTTATCAATAATAGATATCCCATGAAATTACCTCTGCTTTAGATATTATATTAAGCATGCCAAACAGGCATTCCTAGGGGAGAACCTGAGAACCAGAAGTTGTGCCAGTGAAGCTTCTGGAAGAGTTTCAAGCCTGTGCAGAAGTTCACCGAAGGGTAAAAGGAGGAACAGAAGACAGAGGAGAACACATGAGAGATTAAGCTTATCCTAAGGGTGGACAAGCCCAGAGTATGCTGTGTACATTTTTCCCATACAAGAAAGAATAGCAGAAGTGGAGATTGTTCTCCTAGGCCAGGGTCCTTACATCAGCCAGATGTGTCCAGTGGAGAGGCAATAGCTGCAGCAAACTGGTGCCAGCTCCCTTGGCAAGTATAGTGGGCAAGAGCATGGGTATACAGTTCCTAGGCCCTGATCTGGGCTGAGAAACACACGCTGGCTCCACTGAACCCAGCAGAGGTGGAAGACGCACAATTTCCCCACAGCAGCACCCCAGGAGGAGGAAGCTAGATGGTCCATGGAGAATATGGAGTATAGAGAGCTAAATAAGGTGGTGCTTGGAACACTTCCTTCACGTATCCTGCTCATCCTCTGTAAAAACATATCCTTATATAATGCTAACCCTGCAGTGTCCTACAGAGTTCGAAAAGCAGCTGGAAGAACAATAAAAAACCCCCAGAGTTTCAATGCAGAAGGTACCTGGTATGGCTGGAAAAAGACACTTCCAGGACCCATCAGGTGCTGGGTAAAATTCCCAGTGCTAGAAGTGGGTGTGGGTTACTTCCCTGAGTTGCTGAACAGGGAGTCTCCACAAACCATAAAGGCAGTTTTCACTGCTGTTGGTTGCATGCCAAAACTAGACATTAACTCCCTACTGCTGAAGACACCATGTGCTTTGTTTGCAGTACTTGGAGAAATCAAATTGGAACCGAGCTGGAAGCTTCCTCCCTGTTGGCTGGCTTTCATAGTGCTGAAAGGCGATGAGAGTTGTCACCATCAGGTTTGCTCACTTATTGAACCCTGTGTGCTATATTTACAAACATGTCAGGCAAGATATAACTTCTGGTGCAACTGTGACACAATTGTCATGGGTACAACCAACCGTTTTTTGATTAGATTTAAATCCTACTCAACAGGAGGGAATTTATCTTTGATACTATAAGCCAAAGCAAAAATTTGGCTGGGTAAGTCATAGGCCCAAGTGGTGAGGCTAATATTGTTGTTTTGTTAAGTGGATGTGATGCCCCTGTCATATTGTCTATAAAAAAACTGTGTTTCATAACCAGATTATTCTGAATAGTAAGAAAACCTGTCAGGTGAATTGAGAGACTTACAGAGGAGATGGAAGGAATTGGCAGGCGGGGGGAGGGGTAGAAGGGAAGGGTGGGGAGACTTACACACCAATCTAAACCAATAATGAAAGATACCATAAAATCCTTATTTTCATGCAGCAAGCTCTCAAGGAAGCTGTGGGCATTGTTAGATAAGAGAGGCCCTGAATAGGTTAGGAGGTAGCATAACCCCAAGACAAACTGCTCTGGCCTGTACCTCCCTGTCACAGTCATTGGTTACTTCCCATACTAAGCTGTTGATTAAAGAGGCCCATGAGGTCCCCAAAACAAGGCAGGCTTATGTCAAAGCTCTTGCATACCCACCCCCAGGCTAAAGGTAAGACTCTTGTGAAGATGCTACAGATGGTCATCACACAACACTGAGAGACCCTGCTTGATCCAAAATGGTATCCAGCCCCCAGATGGTAGCATGTGTAGTGTTGGAAAGTGTTACACGAGCTGCCAGGGGAAAATAAACAAAGATATTCCAAGAAAGCAGAGGTTATTGATATACAACACTGAATGATGCTACAAGAATGCTGAAGACACTGCTATATGGTAGAGATCAGTAATCCAAGAAGTGCTCATAAGTGCAATAGTGGCACTAAACCTAGGTGGGTAATCAATGGCTTGTAAATTTGGCTAGGAGATCCGCTCAGTGGCAGGTAGCCTTAACTGGAATTGGGATCCAAGGTAAACCAATATGAGGACAAAGAACCTGGGCTCCAAGGGGAAACCTCCACTAACCAGAGATCTACAGAGAGGCTATACCCATTAGAATCTCCCCAAATTAACAAAATTTGTCTAATTTAACCTGATCTCACTCTCCATTGGAGATTCTGTTTGTATGTTTCAGAAGGCAGTAAGAACTGTGGACAACCCAATCCCACCAACAGGAACTGAGATGTTGCTTGTCACCCAGGCAGGAGATGAATCACCCCTAACTTATGATATAGAGCCCAAACAAAACCTTTGAGGAAGTGGCAAGATGAGCAAGAGACCTACCTCCACAGCAAGTCAGATAACCTGGGAAAGGATAATGAGACAGACACTGAGGATACCCAACACAATCCAAAGCAGAAATCCAGAGACTCACAAGACCTCAACAGTAAAGCAGACCTAAAACTCACCCACCATGACTCAGGGAACTGAGTGGAAGAGGGGGTAGAATGATTATAAGAGCCATGGTGGGGGAGAATATCCAGAGTCACAGTCATCTTCAGCAGCAACACACAAAGAAAAAAAACTGGCTACCTCACATATAATCCATAACTCCCTATCCCATGGACTGGTCCAGCAAGCCCACTGGGGAGGGCCCTCAGCGAGTTGGGGACAGGAAGGAGGGAAACGGGTATACCATCATGTGACTTGCTCATACAATGGATCTAATTATTGACAATAAATATGGAAAAAAAACTGTTTATGCCCATAATTATAACAGTGCTGCCATCAGCCTCAGTCATAGAGAAAAACCTTTTTGGAGGGCGGTGGTTACTGCCTAGATAGTAACCAGTCAAGCTGCTGAGAGTAAGTGGCTGTTGCCGGGGCATAGTGGCCTTGTGCCAAGCCATAAGTGGAAGAAAAGATGTGGACATACATATCACTGCTGTAGTATGGTTTATTCTTCTCCGAGTATCATGACCAATCCCATTATCATCTTGGAGTAGAGGCTACCTTGGCCCAGTAGCCATGGTAATGAAATCATCAATGGTTATGATAATTAAGCTACTGACACTTCTTAGTAGAATGGGGAGAAGGGAGGAGAGAGAAACCTCACCAGGATTCCAGCCATTACTCCTTCTGCTCTGCTCTCCAACTGCAAGTGACCTGGGAAATACTCAAGTTTATAGGAGGTGGAAGGTTAACTGAAGGTGAGATGCCATGATGTAGGTTCCATTAGGTCACCACCTATGGTGGGTGGGACGTTGTAGTGATGCAGCTATTTTGGGTCACCCATACTCCTGCAAGTAACTCCTCACCCATGTTCTATAAGAAAGCTCCATAAGCTCATTGGTTCACCAAGTTGGGCTTCGGTGGAATGCTTACTTTGGACTGTTGTCACTGCCTCTTTCTGGAATGAAAAGGCATTTTGCATACATCTCTCAAGGAAAAGTTAATACAACAGTTTTGCCTTCCAAGGCTCAAGGAACTTTGTGGAAGAGGGCACGTAAAGAATATAAGAGCCAAAGGAAGGGGTAGAGTGCTGTATAGCTATTTTTTCTGGATGGAAAGATTTGCATGACGAGGGAGGCTCCTAAGACCCAGGAAGCTCAGAAACTTCCAAGATTCACAAGACCCTTCTCTGTGAGTGTACAAGCATCCAAGACTTGCTGTGGGAGAGGAGTCTTCTGTGGAGCTGACTGCAAGTTGGGCAGGGAGCTCCAGGGACAGAACCTTTGTGAATCACACATGCTGGGGTGGACTTTTCAGTGATGCAGTGCCTTTGAGGCACCCATGATCCCATAAGTAACTCCAATAAACACATTGGGTGGAAGTGTTCCCTTGGTCTGTCATTGTTGCCCTATCATGGGTGAACAGGCATTCAAATCTCCCCAGAAAAAGTCACACAATATCTGCTCTAGATAAACAAGAAGGCACACCACCCTCATTGCCACTGGACATGTCTTGTGGCCAGGAGGTCCCCCCTCTAGAGTTCATGTTGATGTAGTGGGCAGCAGAGTGAGACATGGAAAGATCTAAGGTCCTTGGCCTCATGGATTTGTGGCATCAACCAACCCTATACACGTTCTTCAGTGAAGGAAGAGATTTTTATTTACGTCAATTCAAGTTAAGTTTTCTACTTGTTAAAATGCCTCTGTGTGTGTGTGTGTGTGTGTGTGTATATACATGTATATGCATGCTCATGCATGAACCTGGAGCTTACCAATTTGTCTAGATTGGCTGGCTAGTGAGCCCCAGGTAGCTTACCATCTCTAACTCCCCAGCCCTGGTACTACCAGCACATGTTACCATGCTCATCATTTTTGTGGATTCTGAGGGATTGTGCTCGAGTCCTCATGCTTGTGAGGCAAACATTTTAACAACTAAGCCCTCATTGTTTCCTTTCTTTTCCTTTCCTTCCCTTTTCCCCTCCTTCCCTTCCTCCTTCCCTTCTTTCCTTCCTTCCTTCCTTCCTTCCTTCCTTCCTTCCTTCCTTCCTTCCTTCCTTCCTTCCTTCCCTCTTTCCCTCCCTCTTCCCACTCTTCCTTTCTTAACAGCTTGCTAAGCAGCTATTATCATTTGGATATGAAATATTCTCCACCAGCTCGTGTGTTTTGGTAGACTGTGGAACATTTGAGGTGGGGGTGTTAGGAAGTCAATCACTAGGGGTGGACCTTGAGGTTGCAGCCTGATCTTGGTTCCAGCTAGAGCTCTTTCTGCTTCCTGGTTGCCTTCAATCCATTGTTGACTTAATGTTTCCAAACAAGAATGAAAAGAAATCCAGCTTTGTTCAGATGTATCATTGGAAAGGGAGAAACATTTTAATACTCTTTTCAGATAGCTGTGGACATCTCTCACATTATTCTAAAATGTCTAATTAGTTTCTTAAAAATTAGTTGCAGTGTATAAAAATGAAACCACAGCAATAAATATTTTATGTTTTGTTTCATCAAAAAAACATTGATCTGATAGAAGATTCAGAAACAAACCCACACAGCTTCAGACAGTTAAGTTCTGATAAAGTGATAAACTTACACCAGAATAAAAGCCTTTTCCATAAACAGTGCTGGGAAAACTAGCTATGTGCAAATCAATAAAATTAGACTATCTCTCATCTGGCATAAAATCCAATTCAAAAATGAACCAAGGACCTTAATATAAAACCTGAAACACCAAAACTGCTGGATAAAAAGTTAGGTAATATAATTCAAGATGTAGACATAAGCAAGGATTTCCTGAAAAGAATTCTAAGATAGCACAGAAAGTAACCCCCAAAATTGACAAATGGGGTTCCATGAAATTAAAAAGCTTCTGCACAGCTAAGGAAATCATCAACAGAGGGAACAGAACAGCAGCCTGCGGGATGGGAGGCGAGCTTTGCCAGCTCTATTTCACATAGTGGTTAATTGCAAATCTATAAACAACTGAGAAAACTGAACATCACCTTCCCCCAAAGCTCCCAATCAATAAATGGGCTAACGAACTGAAAAAAAAAAAAACCAGTTGTCAAAAGAAGAAATACAAATTGCTAATAAATAAAACAGTTGAAACAGTGTTCAACATCCTTCACCATCAAGGAACATAAGTTAAAAATCTCCTTGGATATCCTGTTTCACCCCAGTTAGAGTGGATAACATCAAGAAAGCAAATGACAAAAAAATGTTATTAAGAATGTGGGGAAACAGGAGCCTGGATTCCCTGCTGGTGGGGTTGTAAACTTGCAGCCTCGATGGAAATCAGTATGGAGGCTTCTCAGAAAACTAAATATAGAATAACCCTATGACGCAGCTATACCACTCCTGTGTATGCACCCAAAGAACTCCAAGTCCCACCACAGAGACATCTGCACGTACATGATGATTGCTGCACTATTTACTATAGCAAGGAACTGGAACCAGCCTAGTTGTCCAACAAAAGATAAATGGATAAAGAAAATATGGTACATACACACAATAGAATTTTATTCAGCTACAAAGAAAACGGAAATCATGGCTTCGCAGGAAAGTGGGTAGATCTGGAAATTATTAAGCCAAATAGCACAGACTCAGAAAAACATATACTGCATGTTTGCGCTCATGCACACAGCCTAGCTTTTTGTTTTCAAGTATGTGGGGGTACAGGTCATGAAACTAGAAAGGGGAACATGAGAGGGGAAAAGAGTTCTGAAGGGGTGGAGGAAGAAGGTAACAGAATCCACGAGACAGAAGAGTAGAAGGGAAGAATGTTGGGTGAGGAAGAGGGTGGCAAGGAGCGTGTGGGGGCAGGAGAAGGTGGTCAAGAAGAAGGAGCAGGGCTGGAGAGATGGCTCAGCGGTTAAAGCACTTGCCACCAGTGCCTAAGGCCCCAGGTTCAATTCCCCAGTACCCACATAAGCCAGATCCACAAGGTGGTGACCCTGGTGCGCTCTCTCTCTCTCTCTGCTAGAAAATGAATAAATATTGAAAAAAAAGGAGCAATAAAAATCAAGTCTGCATGAAGCTGCTGTAGTGAGATCCATTACTTTATATGTTAATTAAAAAACAAATCAAATAAAATATTAAAAAAAATGGGCTGGAGAGATGGCTCAGCAGCACTTGCCTCCAGTGCCTAAGGCCCCGGGTTCAATTCCCCAGTCAGTACCCATGTAAGCCAGACCCACAAGGTGGTGGCCCTGGTGTGCGCTCTCTCTCTCTCTCATCTCTCTGCTTGAAAATGAATAAATAAAATATTTAAAAAAATCAAAAACTCCCTTGGTGTGGGTTGAGAATGATCTGGAGGCAGAGCATTTGCCTAGCATGCTCAAAACCCCTCGTTCCATCCTCAGCACTTACCAAACATCCACCTGGGTTTCCTTCCACACTGAGTGGACTGTGCATATGGCTATTTGTAAACATTTGTCGATTTAAGTAGATCCCCCAAATTTTAACATGTTTAATTGTAAAATATGAAAAAGGCCCCATAATGCCAGGTGGCACATGCTTGCAATCCCAGTTCTTAGGTGGAGTCAGGAGGATTGAGTTCAAAGCCAATCTGGGCTACATAAGGAGACCTGCCTCAAAGTATATATCTATATATAAGAAAAAGAAAAAAAAGTTTTGAGGTAAAGGGAAGCTGTCACACTCACGATAGAAAGCATCCTATTTGACAAGTTCTAAAAAAAATTCTAGTTTTTACTTGAAGGCTTGGATTTTATCACTGGCCAGAATAATGTTAGTTGGCATGTTTGACAGACTCATTTTGTTCATGTTTGAGAAAATGCCTGCCAAAGATCTGGTCTGAAGTTTGTCAGTCACCCTTTTGATGAAAAATCCTGTTTCACAGGAAGTGTGGTTCGCAGTTCTCAGAGTTCAGTTTGTAGTTTTGAGAAGCGCATCCCCTTTTCCTTGAGCCTTCCATCAGTCTCCAGCTTGCAGAAGTAATTTATTCCTTTCTCCCATTTCATCACATAGGGGTATTACCATGGCCTGTTCTCCAGAGTCAAGATCTAATAATTCCATGGCCACCTCTGGAGACTTCCACAGTGAAATTGGCTCTCTGTGTGTGTGTGTCTCTGTCAAGCCTGGCTGTAAATAAAACAATTGGCATAAGCAGGCTGGCCTTGATTCTTGCTGCCACCGTGGATTTTCTTCAGCGTTGTTTTTGCACCACCAGTGCAAAGGTCAACACAACAAAGAGGCAAATAGCGAAGCATCATTGTGGAATTAGTTTTCCTTCCAAATATTCCCTGAATGGGTCTCAGGGACCCCAGGAGTCCATAGACAATACTTTAAGCACTTCTCTTTTAGTGGATAGTAGTTCTGGAAGAGTCAAACCTGCTTCCAATAACCCTTGCTTCAGAATCAACCAAGGCTGGTTGCTGTTTTCCATCTCCAATCCTCCATGTTAAAAAGGATTGTTCATGGTTATTTAAATCAAAATGCTTAAGGAACTCTATATGCTTAAGGAACTCAGAATGCATAAGGAACTATATAGTATAGGGCAATTTATAAGGAAGCAACCATTAGAGGGAAGAGGCTAGAAGTTCAATTTACTAAATGAATACTTAAATATTCTTTTCTTTTTTTGCTTGTGTGCATTTACAAGGCTGGGGCATCTGAGGCTTAATTCTTGGAAAATAGGCTATGAAATTATGGACATCCAAGTCAGCTCTTTAAGAAATTTCCTTTATAGATTCTATCATGGTGATATGAAAAGGCTGACTCTTGACTAATGGTTAAGCTGCCATAACATGGAATTTTAGACTTGGAAAACCGTAGTCACATGACCTGTCTGCATTACTGGAGCACACTTGCATGCTCAAACACTGGTCTTATTGTTTCAAAGGCAATGGCTTATGAGAGTCTGATGGTTGTTTGTCCCCCCACATTAAAATGAGTCACACTGTATGTGACAGACAGCTCTCAAGTAGCCCTGCTGATGCTGGGTTCCTGTCCCTTTTACCATGTGGTGCAGTCCCCTCTCTTCGAGTACAGATGAGCTCTGTGACAAGCTCAGGAAAAGGGGTGGGAATAATAATCTGTGATTAAGTTTCATAAACCGTCTCCTGTCTTCCTAGCAGACTTTATCACCAACTCGGCTAGAATACTTTGATAGTGCTATCACAAGAGTGAAGGATAGCCCTGGGGACCAACAGCTGGTGGGCAATGGAGGCTCGGTGTGACCATCCCTGAAGATCTGAATCTTCCAGATTAGAGGCAGGTCCTCCCCCAGTAGAGCCTTCAGAGGGGACTGGGAGATGCTGATGGCTTGATCATAGACTTGACAGATACCCTGAAGCAAGAGAACCCATGGATAATCAGTGTCATTTGTGAGCTGCTAAGTTTTGGAATAGTTTATGATGGTAATTTTCTTATGTAGGTCGTAGACAATGCCCCTTTCTCCTAGCAGGACCAGAAGTGAGCTGTTTAAAGTCACGAGGTCCTTATTCTGTGTTTAGCTATTTACTCATCACTGGAGAGTGTCATCAAGGAGGGTCTTCAGAATAGGGAGGAAATCTCAGGTTGTGGGAACTCCCTCTCCAGGAAACCACTCAGCCCTCCATTAATTCCTGGGCTCCCAGTAGAAACCTCCTGTCTTTTTCCGCCTGAGCATCATTTCGTTTATATACCAGAGGCAGCTAGCTAACGAATTACTCCTTGGAGTCTGGGGACGTGTTAATTCTTCCACACAGTTTCACAACCAAGGTGGGAATCCAAAAACGTACATGTCAATCCAGTTCCTAAGTGCAAAAGCCTGCGAACTCCAGAGAAGAGACTTTTTGAGATAAGGCGAGAGGGGGAGGGCATTAAAAGATATTGACTGCATTGAGCATCAGGTGGACTACTTCATTCTAGAAATATCATCTGCCCTATGTTTAAACATGGGGGGTCGCGGTATTTGATTTTTAGTCCGACACAGTCTGGGTTGCTGTGAACCAATTAACAAACGAGGGCAATAGAATAATACCTATTACCAAAGGGGGCTGCAGAACGGAACGAAATAAATAAAACGCGTGGAACGGCCGGCGCGGAGCCTGCGGACAAAGGGACGTGACAGCGATCACCTGTCCCCGGGGGCTCCGGTCCCCAGTGGCCCCGCCGGGGCGGCCGAGGGGCGGAGCGCAGCCGAGACCCGGGCGATGCCCGCTCCGCCCACGCGGGGCCGCAGCCCGGCTCCTGAGTCGGTGCAACGTGTTGGCGGCGGCGGCGGCGGCGGCGGCAGCGCGGGTTCTTCCGGGCTCCGCGGCTTCCTGCCCAGCGCCGCCAGCCGCCCGGGCCGCGGGAGGCAGCCGCGGGAGCCCCGGGTGCAGGCCCGCACGATGCGCGCCGCGCCGCTGCTGCTCCTCGCGCTCCTGGCCGCGCCCGCCGCCCGCGCCAGCCGCGCCCAGCCCGCCCGGGCCTCCCCGGTCCGCCCGGAGCCCCCGCCGCCGCCGCCGCCGCCCGGCCCCGGGCCCGGCAACGGCACCCAGCCCGCCGGCGGCGGCTCCAACAGCAGCGGCGACGCCTTGGTGACCCGCCTCTCCACGCTGCTCCGCGACCTGCCCACCCTGAAGGCTGCGGTGATCGTGGCGTGCGCCTTCAGCGCGCTGCTCGTCGCCTGCCTGCTGCTGCGCGTCTTCAGGTGGGTCCCTCCGCCCCGTCCCTTCCCGGATGGCGTCGCCCGCGCGCACAGGTGCTCCCCCGGCCAGGTGCGCGCGGGGCACCTCGCGCTCTCCTCCCAAGTGTGGGTGCGCCCTTCGGGGGTTCTCCTGGTTCTCAGGTTAGCACCCACCCTTGAGGATATCCAGCGTGTGGGAAGCACTGAATCCATTGCTTTATTGATGTGGCCGCTCGTGCTTAACGCTAACAGTAGTGCTTGGAATTCTGATCACCTCCCAGAGGGATTTATTTTCAGGCCCATTGCGTCGGTAAGGAAGACATTACAGAGAGATGAAGTGGCTTATCCAGGTAAACCCTGGACCCTCTTCTCCCCCTCCCACAGGCAGCTCCCTTATGGCCATCTGTTTTTTTCTACACTTTCTTTCTTTTCTTTTCTTTTTTTTTTTTTTTGGTGGTTGTTGTTACGGAAAGCATGTGGGGTGTGTGTGTGTGTGTGTGTGTGTGTGTGTGTGTGTGTGTGTGTGTTGTGTGTGCACTCTTAAGACACCTGCTTTACTCCTGGAGTTGAAAATGGGCTCTAGGAGGCTTGGTGACCTTTGGTGGCTTCAGTGACTTTCCTTTACTTGTCCTCTCTCAGACAGACCCTTGTCTAACCAGGTTGTTCCAGGAATTGCCGAGAAGCTTCTGTAGGAAGGTTCTTGGAGTAGTCAGGTTGACAGTCCTACTGGGGAGGCCAGCTGGGCATTTCCCTAGAATGTGGGGGGAGTCTTGGTTTTGTAGGAAACGAGGTGAACATATCCTGTTCCTGGGGCCCTCCAGCCTGGAAACCTGGGGATGAGGGTGCTTTGGTGTTTGATAGCACCTGGAGGTTTCCGGCCAAGGGCTGGCTCCCCCGGGGAGCATTTGCAGAGCAGGGACAGAAACCAGACCTGGGAAGGGCAGGGTTTCCAGTTATGTGTTGACATTTGCTCTTAGTTCTGTGTGACACTGAGTTCCAGTGTTTCCTCCTGGGTCCCTGTGATGAAATGCCAGTGGTCTGCGAACAGAGAAGGGTATGGTCGGCATTCCCTCACCACCAGCCTTACCACTGCACTCACTGCTCTGCTGAGAGCTTCAGTAGCCTCACCTAGACATGCCACTGGCCCTAGCTCCAGACCACCTTGCCATCATCATTTTTTTTCCTGCTTCTTAAAATATTTTATCATTCATTTGCAAATAGAGAGATAGAGGGAGGGAGGGAGAGGAGGAGGAGGGAATAGGCACTCCAGGGCCTCTTGCCACTGCAAATGAACTCCAGATGCATGTGCCACTTTGTGCATCTGGCTTCATGTGGGTACTGGGGAGTCGAACCTGGGCTGTCAGTCTTTGCAAGCAAGCATCTTTAACAGTTGAGCGATCTCTCCAGGGTCTGTGTCTCTCATTTCTTGCTCCTTTTCTTATGCTGGCTTTTTCCTACCTCTGCCCAATTCCTATTCCATGTCTTCTCAGACTTCATGTGGGCCACAGAGTAGTGCTTTTCCTGGACAAATGCATGGGGCCATTACTCTGTTTTATGGCCCGCCCAGCCTTAACCTTGTGGGTTCTTCAGTGGACTCATTATTTCGCCTTGCTGGGTTGCTGTGTGTATGGCCCTGTTCTTGTAGGCAGCAGAGTGCACCAGAGGGCAGGATGCTCATTTGGTTGTTGTATCTCTGTGCCCAATGCGGACCAGGCATGGGCAGAGGTATTGCTCATTGTTCAGTTTAAGTCAACTAACGCCCAATGCAGCTCTGAGCCTGGAGGTTTGAAGTATTTAGCTCAAAATAGGCTGAGCCCACAAGGCTGTGTACTTTCAACAGAAGTATTTGAACTATTTTGCCAGTCTGCTCTTTATTACCCAGGGGTCGGGGAGAAGACAAGGCAGAGTGTCGCCAGATGTTGAAAGGATGGGGCCTGGGGTTGAGTGGGAGAAATACACTCAGGTCTGGGAGTGAGGATCCCTGGCTTGGGTGTGTCTTGTAGAAGGAAGACAGTGACTTCACAGGGGAGGGGGCTCTTGGGTGTGGTCTGCCTCTTCTCTAGGTGACAGTTGCCAATCTGGATTCTGATTTAGACAGAATCTGTAGCGTTGATGGTAGCTAGGCTCCAGGTGTTCCTTTGTAGAAGAGGAAGTTCCTCTCAGAGCATGGAACAAGTCATCAGAGGGTTCTAGAACACCCTGCACATCTGTATGGTCAGGGTAGGTCCCACACCTTGACTCTGCAACATGGAGTCTGTGCTGTGGCCTTTGTCCCTTCCTGTAGAGTTCTCTCTCTGTTGATCAGGCTCCTGAGCAGCTGTGCCCTACTTACCCATTTGCTCTTCAACCATCCCACCATCCGGAGACCCTGAGACCCTCACTTCTGCTCACACCTCCTTCCTCCAATGAAGTGGCCTCAACTGCTGCCATTTCTGCCTGGTCACTTGGAGCCCGAGAAAAGGCTTGAGCATGTCATCTTGCACTGACCCTTGTCTGATTCCCTCCAACACCAAGACTACCTGGCCAGCTTACTGCTGTTGGCCCTCCTGTGTTTGCTTCCCCAGGAGCCTCCTGGGCCAGGGCCCTCTGAGCTCCCAAGCACATTCAATTGTTGAGTTTCATATCCCTCTGCCTTGCCAGGCTGAGGGCTCCCAAGGGCAGGGCTGTGTCTCTCTGACACCTAGTATTGTTCCAGCAACAGGCTGGCATTTAATGCAGATATTTTTAGCACAAGAATGTTGTACTCCCAAGTGTTTCACATTGCTGATGACTCTCCAAGTGTCCTCTGTGACTGGACTTATGGTGGATGTGGGATCCCTGTAAGATGCGAATATGGGTTTTGTCCTCTCATTGCTTAGCAGTGAAGAATGGCAGGGAGGGGGTAAAGTATTAGTGGCTGTGAGGTGGCAGTTCCATCTATTTGTCCTTTTCCCAGAAGGGATCAATTTGCCAGACAAGAGAAAAAATCTGGATCCAAGGAAACTGATAATCTAAGAAGCAAAGATGATGTGGTTAAAAAAAATACAGAAACTTTTGATCAAGCAAATCATTGCCAACACTTGCTTCTGATGCTAATGATTAGAAGAGGGAGCCAAAATGCATGTGTCAGGATATGCAGGCCAGTTCTGTCTCACAGTGACAGGATTTAAGTAACTTACATAAAGCTGGGTCATCCCAATACTGGGAGGCTGAGTCCAGAGGGCCAGGAGTTGATAAATTTCTTTATCATTCATGATCTGTTCTTCCTCCTCCTGGTTAAAAAATATTATTATTGCAGAGAGAGAGAGAGAGAGAGAGAGAGAGAGAGAGAGAGAGAGAGAGAGAGAGAGAGAGAAACAAAAACAAATATAGGCGTGCCAAGGCCTCTTGCCACTGAAAATGAACTTCAGGTAAATCAGCTGCATACACCGTGGCCTTGTGCATCTGGCTTTATGTGGACACTGGAGATTTGAACCTGGGCTTCAGGCTTACAAACAAGTGCCTTAATCACTAAGTCATCTCTCCAGTCTCATTGGTTTGCTTTTTTAAAAATATTATATTTATTCATTTTCAAGCAGAGAGATGAGAGAGAGAGAGAGAGAGAGAGAGAGAGAGAGAGAGAGAGAGAGAGAGTGCAAGAGTGCACCAGGGCCACCACCTTGTGGGTCTGGCTTATGTGGGTCCTGGGTCCTAAGGCACTGGAGGCAAATGCCTTAACCACTGAGCAATCCCTCCAGCCCATTGGTTTGCTTTTGAGACAGGGTTTTATGTAGTCCACACTGACTTGGAACTCACTGTATAGCTAAGCATGAGCCCTGCCCTCCATCTCCTGAGTTCTGGGATCATAGGCCAGCACCACCAAGCAGTTTTTTTGGGTGGGGGTTGAACTCAGGACCTCATGCATGCTAGACAGGCACTCTACCGAATAAGCTACATTCCCCAGTCACTTCCCATGCGTCTTAATCAACCTGAGTCCATTATCTGCAAATTCATCTCCATCTTTTCCATGTATTTTATCATTAAGGCAAACTATTTAGACCAGAGACCCAATCAGGAAAGGTAGTTTGGAGCCAGAGCGCCCTCTGGCGGTCACTTTCATGTGTTGTGAGTGAGCTTTTCTGGTGACCCAGAGAGGACAGACACCCCCTGGGCCAGCTGACTTTACCCTTTGTGAAAGCTGGAGGGGAATCAAAGGAAAAGGCTGTTTGAGTGGAAAACTGATGTGCCCTGGGAGACATCTGGTAGCTTTGTGTGGATTCAGGGATCACACAGAGACCAGAGACTACTGTTATCAGGACCTTTTGCCCCAGGGGTTCCCTTAAAAGACTTTCCTCTTGGAGCTCTGGAAGTCACACTTTACCCTCTGGTGTCCTATGAAGACCTTGGCAGCCAGCCAAAGACACGTTCCCACCTCCAAACCACAGCCTTGCCTCCTCTGGCTTGGCTGGTCTCTCAGCAACATAGCGCAGGCGCCATTCCTCTCACATCTCTGTTGGTCGCATGCCCAGCCCCCTCTTGGTTCAAATTCTGCGTGAAATTCTCTTCTGAAATGATTGACAAGATGAATTTTGGGTGATCTGATGTTGCTTGGTACAGTGGCAGGGAGTACACCATGTCCTGGAGGCAGAGGCAGGGAGAGGAAGAATTTTACAGTCTAGTCTCTGAAAAGGAGCTAAGTTTTTCTACTTACCCTGGCTTTTCCAAGGTTGTTGTCGTTGGGTATATATTTATGATATGCAGAAAAAGTGGCACAAGGGTCTTGCATTCATTTGCAGTGGCAAGAAGCCTTGATACTAACAATTAAAAGAGAGAAAATATGCCCATGTTGGCAAATCTAATTAAACTTGGTGGGTCACATCCACACGAGAGAGAGCGAGAGACAGAGAGACAGAGAGAGAGAGAGAGAGAGAGAGAGAGAGAGAGAGAGAGAGAGAGAGAGAGAGAGAGAGAGGCATTACAGTAGAAGAGGGCTAGCTGGGAGGAAGGGGTTCAGCAGAAGGATATGGGGAGGCATATTGAGAGAAGGGAATAACATTATGATCAAAATACTTTTATGCATGTGTACAAAATTTGTCAATAAATAAAAAAGAGAATATAAAATCAATACTTTTCCCACTAAGGGAAAGTTGCCATTTTTAGTATTTCTAGTTACTTCTTACTAGTTTGCAGCATCCTACGTCGTGTGGGGCAGGACCCTTTAAGAATCACCCAGCTGCGTGCGATGAGTGTTTCTAATCCCAGCACTCAGGAGGCAGGGGGATTGCCAAGTTTGAGGCCAGCCTGGGACAACAAAAACAGGAAAACAAATCAGCCGGCTATAAATGTGATTCTGAAAGCAGATATAATTTATACAAACCTTTAGGTCTTGCTTCTTCAGGATGCCACCATAGGGCCAAAAGAATCACACAGCTGTGGGTCCCTCAAGCCTTCTTCAAATGGCATTGGTCATCTTTGTCCCTGGTGAGTCCCCTTGACTCCTCGGTTCTCCAACGAAGGAGGCACCTTGTGACTTATGGATGAGCACGTGAGACCCTGGCACCTGACACCCATTTGTTCTATCAAATGGAAAAGGAAGGGAAAAAAAAATCCCTTTTTAATTTAACCCTGAGCCCTGTGGCTTATGTAGCTTTAATGTAGACTTCCATGAACACATACGCTTGCTTTTGGGGGGCTTTGCACACCTAGGGCTAAGTGGAGGTGGGGTGGGCCTTGGAGGGGTTCCAGAGGGAAACCTCCCTGGTGCTGGAGCAAAGGAGGCTTCCTGAGTTGCGTGATGGTCTGGGCGGAGCATTTGCAAGGGGAGTTCTGGGAGCACCCACTTGGAATCACATTCTTTCTCTTAAGCAAACAACGTCTGTTTATTTTCTTAGAGTGGAGGGAGGAAGTCGCCTGTTGAGCTTTGGCAGCTGGGGCTTAGAGGAGGGTCCCAGACACAGGACTCAGACAGGGCTCCTCTGGCCCTGGGAGGCCTTGGCACCCACAGCCTCTCAGGTGTGGGGCTGAATTCACACTCAGGTGTCTCCTCCAACTTCATTGTACATTTGAGGAAATGGAGGGCTCAGTGGGGTCCTTTGGGGGCCTTCAGTTGGTGGCAGGCAGAACTTTGGTCCCCCAAACACCCAAGAGAAGACAGCTGAATGGACTGAGAGTGCTTCTGTGTGTTTCATGAGCTCGTCTGTACGCAGGGTGCTGCGCTGGACAGTGAGCGCATCAGGATTATACCTGGCAGGAAGGAAGCCATGCTCTGTAACAGATGCCATGGGTTCAGAGCACCTTTCATAGACAGAAAGGACAGCTAAATGTCATGGGCTGGGGACACAGCAGCCAAGGAAGCCATGGAGGGTGGGGGTTGCTGTGAGCAGGCTTTGCAAAATTGAGTACTTGGAGATCAACACGCTAACATTAACGATGATAGGGACTAATATTTACTAATATTACTGTGCCCTAGGCTCCAGGCCGAGCCTTTTATGTTTCCTGGCTCCTGGGAAGGGCACTCTGCTGCAGCCCTATTTTACAGATGAACAAACCAAGGCACTAAGTGAGGAAGTGTCTTGCTCAAAACCACACAGCTGGGTAGGGTGGGGTGAAGGAGGGGTCTGACTTGGGCTAAGGCAGATTTTTTTTTCATGTGTATGCACAGTTTTAAGTCCAAATTCAAGTTAAGTTTATTTTTATTTTTCAGTTAGCATGCAAAGTAACAGCTTCCTGGTGACATTTTCATTCATACTCAGTTTGGGGGATCCTCCCTGCCTTATCTCCCCATCTTCGTGCCACTCTTCCTGCTGGTGCCCTTCCATCCTCCCTGTTCCCCTTCTGCTTTAAAGTCACATTGGTTCTATTAATCTCCCACCCCCTTCTTTCCCCCTTCTCCTGGGCCCCTTCCTTGTTTCCTTGCTGCTTCCCCCACACTCACTCCCACATAACACACACAACGAACACATCAGAAGCCAGGAGCACATGAGAGAGAACGTCAAGTACTTCTCTTTCTTAGCAATTCATCACATGCTGAGGCAGATTTTGAAAACCACCAATTCCAGCCAGAGGGTTTGGTTTGTTGGAAGGAGCGAAGGGAGGATGTGGATGGGGATGAAATCATCTAAGGGCTGTGTTTGGATGACCCAACTGAGGTCTTCACACATGCTTGCTGAGTGGGGTGCAGGATGGTTGGGGACACCTGGGAAAGGTGTTGGGAGAAACTGTGAAAGAGGCAAGTGTTTGGAAGAATGGGAGACGAGGGCACTTGAGGGAGGTGGACAGCAGCCCCTGTTCCTTCCTGGGCTGTCGCCCACAGGTCCTGGACTATTAGGTATCCCTATCTGCTGAGAAAACAGGGCCTCTAGAACTTTCCATGATGACTCCCAACCTTTCTCTTTTGTATGCTACATACGTGTGTGTGGTGTGCATATGTGTGTGGTATGCATGTTCGTATGTGTGTGCAGGTGTATTCAGGTGTGTGTAGAGGCCAGAGGTTGACGTGAGTGTCTTCCTCTGTTGCTTCCTACCTTCCTTATTGAGACAAGGTCTCACTGAACCCAGAGGTCACCAATTCGGCTCGTCTAGCTGGGTCTTCTCCTATGGAGCACTGGATTATAGGCATGCACCGCCATGCACCAGCCTCTGTATGAGTGCTGGGGATTCAAACTCGGGTCCTCCTGCTTGTGTGGCAAAGGCTTTATTGACTGAACCATCTCCCCAGCTCCAAGACTCCCAACTTTTTAGTGTTCTCATCTATCTTAACTTTCAAAATCAGTGTGCAGATGAAAACAAAACAAAAGCTGTGTTTGTAGATCGGACTTTCCAGCCTACGGCCTGCTATGTGCAAACTCTGACTCTGGATGAAGTTCAGGCCTGAGGCTGGGTGCCTCGTCTTGAACTCCTGGAACTGAGAGGTGGAAGTTCTGGAAGTTGAGGGTGGTAAGCACTGGTGTGCTTTCCCTCACTGTGGTCAGGACCATGTGGTCACTGAAGGGATCAAGTAGGACGTGAGTCCCACAGCACCGTGACTCAAGAGCTTCAGGTCCTCTGGCTCCACCGAAAGGTCCGTCTTGGTCATTGCTGCTTGGTCAAGGTAGCTGCCCTTGAACCCACAGACTGCCCCTGGAGGCTCCTTTCTTTGCTCGCCCTAGCTCTCACCTCCTGTACAAACAAAGAGGATCCAGCCCTTTGCAAACATACCTGGCAAGTGGAGGAACTGGACTGGGTTCAGGGTGGCTCCTAGAACAGGTGGAACCCAAGGTGTGCTTACTTCCTGGAGAATGAGAGTGAGTTTTGGGCAGGGGGGTGACAAAATGGGGTACAGATGAAGGTGAGAAATCCTAGACTATAATTGATCTTTGGGGATTGTCTGGCCTACACTGTTTAACTCTATAAGAAGCATAACCACAGTGTCCTGAATGCCCGAGTGGGGCCGTGCACAGTGCCAGTCCTGTAAACATTGGTGACTGCCTGATGATCATGGCTGAGCTGCCAGGAGAGAGATAAGAGCAACCCTGGTGGACCACTTATCGTCCCATCTGTCTGGGTTCTAGCTGTGTTATCAGTATAAACCATGACCTGAACCCAAGTCAGAGTTTGCAGATGGAGGGCTGGTGAGCTGGGAATTCTGACTCACAGGCATGCTTTTCTGTTTCTGCACACTGATTTTGAAAACTAAGATAGTTGAGGACACATAGGAGTTGCAATTCTTCCTGCAAAGATCGGGGGCCCCCTTCACTCAAAAGATGGGGACTCCTGGCAGTCCAGGCCCCAATGGGCTGCTGCTCACTTAAAGATTGTGTTGGTCACCACTGGGCATCGTGTTTGCTTTCCTGTTTCATTGTACCATTTCCACTTCACGGGTTCCCTGTATCCACCGGGCACTGGAGCATTTGAACTTTGAGGAGCTGTGTGGGGAGGGGCAGCTCTAGGTTAGGGTAAGGAGTGGGTACCCCAGAGAGCTCTCAACACCCACACTGGGGAGGCTCAGGTGGAGCAGAGGCAGAGTGGGGCTGTTGGAGGTCCTGACCAGGTCCTCAAGGAACTGCAGGGACATGCATGTAAGAGGGACCTACCTGCTCATGGTCTCTTGGGAGTCTATCTGTCTGGTTCATTGAGGCTGCCTTAAAGGGAAAATATACGGGGCAGCGTCCCTGGGAGGGTCCTTAGTGATCCCACGGGGCACTCAGGCATCTCTTCTCTACTGAGAGCAGGAGCTCTGAGGTCATTTCTGCCATTTTTCAAGTGTAGCTGGTTTTCCAAGGGAGGCTTGGTTATTGCTCACATCCTGAGGAGGAGCTCAGGGGTCAGAAACAATACAAGCAGTGTTCTCAGAACCCTGGGCTCACCTGCATGGTCCTCCCCCACCCTGCCCTCAGCAACTGCCTGCTTCATCTCCCCACCTGCACATTCCATTTTCATTTTTATTTGGTAAGGTCTCTCTGCATGTCAGAAGTGATCCTGCTGTCTGTGACCAGCAGGGTTGTTTTGGCAGGTCCTTGAGCAGGGCCTTGGTGGCCTTGACCATGAGGTATCTGACTGAGTTGCCGTTTTAGGTTCTGAAGCCATCAGGTCTAGGGAGCACAGTTACATGGAGTAGGCCAAGGGCAACCCCTGAGTAGGCTTTGGAAGGGGCAGTCTGGTCCATTTCAAAATTTATTTTAACTGGAATTGGAGAGATGGTTCATTTGGCAAAGTGCTTGCCTCCCAAGCATGGGGACCTGAGTTCAAGCCCCACAATTCACATAAAAATGCCAGGTAGGGCTGGAGAGATGGCTCAGCGGTTAAGGCACTTGCCTCCAGTACCTAAGGCCCCAGGTTCAATTCCCCAGGACCCATATATGCCAGAACCACAAGGTGGTGGCTCTCTCTCTCTCTCTCTCTCTCTCTCTCTCTCTCTCTCTCTCTCTCTCACCTTGAAAATAAATATTAAAAAATAAAGTTCTTTAAAAATTAGCAACTTTTTATTAAAAATAAAAAAAAATGCCAGGTAATCCTAGTGCTGGGGAAGTTGAGCTAAATGGATCACTGGGGATTACTGGTTAGTCAGTCTATTGGTGACCTCCAGACCAATGAGAGACCCCATCTGAAACAGGGTGGATGGTGTTCCTGATGAACGCCACCTGAGTTTGGGCTCTACCTCTACAAGCGTTTACACATATATGTACCAACATGCACACATACATACACACATTAAAATTTTTATTCTGGGCTGGAGAGATGGCTTAGCAGTTAAGGTGCTTGCCCGCAAAGCCTAACAACCCGAGTTTGATTCCCTAGTACTCACATAATGCCAGATGCACAAAGTGGCACATGCATCTGGAGTTCATTTGCAGTGGCTGGAGGCCCTGTCATATCCATTCTCTCTGTCTGTCTCTCCTCGCTGTCTGTCTCTGCTTGCAAGTACATAATCAAAAATACTTAAAATTTTATTTTCATTGCTTACTTGATGTGTATCTGGGCTGATTCCAGTCCTCAGATACTGGGACTAGAGCAGCAATAATATGGTATCTCTCTAGCAAAGAGTGGAGTCTTGAGGGTATACGCCCAGGAGTGGTGTTGTTGGATCAAATGTGGTTTCATCCTCTGTCCCAGGATGGCCTTGAACTCACAGTGACCCTCATATCTCTGCCTTCTGAGTTCTGGGATTAAAGGTGTGTGCCACCATGCTTATTTTATTTAGCATTTTTCACTCTGCGTGCATGACTAACATTGATAGTGCTTCATTCCTCTTTTTTTTTTTTTTTGCCAAGTGGTAGAATCCCATTGAGTTTCTGTACCATCTTTCATGTATCCAGTTATCAGTTGATATTTGTGTTAACTGTACTTTTTGGCTATTATGAACAGTATTTGCCCTGAACATTTCCAGTTTTCATGTGGACATATGTTTTCGTTGCTCTTGGGCATATAGCTTACAGTGGAATTACTGAGTCATTATTGTCCTGAACATTTCCAGTTTTTGTGTGGACATATGTTTTCGTTGCTCTTGGGCACATAGTTTAGAGTGGAATTGCTGAGTCATGCAGGCACATCATCTTTAACCTTTAGAGAGGGCTGTGAGCTGTTTTCCAAAGATGCTATGCTGTTCAACATCTCAGAACTGTTATAATTTCTTCACATCCTTGCCAACATTGCTTACTGTCTTTTTGATTAGTGTGAAGTGATATCTTATTATGGTTTTGGTTGTAGTGATTTCTCACTGTGGTTTTGATCACAGTGTGAAGTGGTTTCTTGTGGTTTGATCACAGTGTGAAGTAGTATCTCATTGTGGTGTTGGTTGCAGTGTGAATTACTATCCTCTGGTGTTGATTATGGTGTGAAGTGGTATCTCACTGTGGTTTTGGTTGTGGTGTGAAGTGGTATCTTCTGGTGTTGGTTGTGGTGTGAAGTGCTATCTCCTTGTGGTTTTGATTTGCATTACACTGAGTGCTGACGATGTGACCTTCCCTGCACATGCTTATTGGTCATTTATTTATTCTCTTCAGGGACCTATTAAGAAGTCTTTTGCCTACCTTTAATTTGGGTTGTCTTTTTATGATTGAGTTATAAGAATATTATAAATACAGGTACCTTTTAATTTAATTATTTGGTTTTTAATATTTTCATATGCACACATATAAATACATGTATATATATATATATATATATATATATATATATATATATATATATATATATATATATATGGCACTTTGATCATGAGCACCCAATGTTGCCATGGTTTATCCCCTTCCCCAAGAGCCACTGTACCCCTTCTTTCTACCACTCATCAGTGGCTGCACCATGGACTTCCCCTTCCCCAGCAACCAATAACTGTCCTTAGCTCCTCAGAGAGGGCGAGGAATGGTCTCATAAGCCCCTCCCCTGTCCACAGAACTAATCTGTGGGTATAAAGATAAATATTTAGCAGTTCATTGCCTTAACCAGTTGATGGCCACCTCTTCCCAAAAGATAAATATTTAGGAGGTAGCTTGACATGTATTTAACAAAACAGTAGGTTCTGCCCAAGTGTTATGGGTGCTTGTGTGTCCACCTTTGTCTCCTGATTGTGATGAATGGTGAGCGAGGACTGTTGGAGAGGGGTAGGCAAGTCAAGTTTTGTTGAAGAAAGGGAAGTGGAGGAACAAAGCTCCCTGTATTAGCAGAGAGGGGACATGAATAGGTTGCCAGTGCATGAGAGAGAGAGAGAGAGAGAGAGAGAGAGAGAGAGAGAGAGAGAGAGAGAGAGAGAGAGAG
>PVHP010029365.1:0-22429 GCA_004024765.1 Zapus hudsonius
AGTCCTGACCAAGGTCTTTCTCCCCCTTGTAAGCCAAACCTCACAGTCCATAGTTCTCAATACATTCAGGTCTTTCAACTCTGACCAGAATGATCCATGAAGCTGTACTCACAACACTGTGAGGCATCTCTTAGGCCGAGATTTCAAGTCCTTCCACATTCCTCCTGCAGATCACTTCCAAAAGACCAAAGCCACAAGAGAGAGAGAGAAAGAGAGAGAAAGAGAGAAAATGGGAGTGCCTGGCCTCTTGCTACTCAAACTTAGACACATGTGCTGTATTTGTACATCTGGTTTACGTGGTTGCTGGGGAATCAAACTTGGACTTACAGGCTTTGCAAGCAAGCACCTTAACCACTGAGCCATCTTTCCAGCTCCTGCCCCATATTTCTTTTTATGGGATAGGGTCTCATGTTCAGGCTGGCTTTGAACTCCTGATCATCCTGACTCTACTTCCCAAGTGCTGAGATTACAGTCATGTGCTCCACACCCAGTGAAATACTTATATTTGTAACTTATTTCCTATTAATGGGTTTTCTTCTACAAGACTTTAATGGTCAGCATTTTGAAATCACAATTTAAAGTTGTTGTCTGTCACAGAGGTAGCAAAGAAAAACACTACAAAAGTGCTTTTTTTTTTTTCTAAGAAATGACAGAGAAGCAAAGAGGAGTCGTGATCCTCAGAATGGATGCCTCCCTGAGTATCAAGGAGGTCCCACAGAGTAGCTTGGGGAAATGTACACAGGCTGAAGGAACATCATCTCTCATCAAGGTTAACTTACCTTACCAATCACTGGCCTCAACACAAGCCACTAACTACATTTTGATTTTCAAAGACCAAAGGAATTGCCCCGTATCTAGGTTTTTGTTCTTTTTAAGTGTCTCTCGTCTTACCATTGTCAACATTAGCTCGCAACTGTAAGTATATACTCACTGGGATGCTTAAGATACAGGTTAAAATCTTCTCTAGTGAAAAGATTCAGTGATGAAAATATCAATTCACCTTTTCCTAGAATTCACTGTTGTTCGAATAAAACTTCAGTCTCACATGATGCAGTAGACAACAAGTGAGGAAGAATCAGCTATGTCAACAGAGTCCCTTAAAGTAAAGGTAAAAATCCCGTCCGAAAGATGAAATTGAAAGCTAAGAGCTTGGACAAATTGTCTCACAATAGGCTCCCTTCCAAGAGCTCTGACATTTAAAATGGCAGCAAGTAGAAAAATCTTTGATCACAGACCTACACATTCCATTCATCTTCTGTTCTCTGACCTTTTTTACCAAAGCATAATCACACATAGTGCTTTATCGTTCCTTACTTCACTTTAGACCTTACTCTGAACATTGTGCTTAAAAATTCCATTTGTCTTCACTCCAACTGTGTGTTTGTCTTTACTTACAAAGTGCCATCCCAAAGGTGAAAATGCAAGGCAAGTGCTTTGTGTGTGTGGAGACAGGCTGAATCAGTAACAATTATCTTGAAATACCAGCACCCTGCAATCATGGATGCCAGTCCAGAATATAAATATCTGTTTGTTCCTGAGGGTAACATGAAATTGCAACATTTTACACAAATAAAGTGGTGATGATCTGGTTTAATTCATCAGGTGTATCTTAAAACAAGATCAATGCATTTCTTAGCATTTTAGATGACAAACTGTCAAAGAATGTTTACAAACAGAAGTAAAGCAGTCCATTAACACTGATTTTGTTTTTGATTGCGACAACCTATTTTCTTTAAAAAAGAAAAAAAGAAGCTCCATGAAGCAGCAGGAAGAGTCCAGGGTTTTAAACCAAGGTCATAGATAAAATAATTCCATATTGCTGATAACTGGAACTGGCAGTATCATATTGCCTGCCCACATCTGTCAGGGGGAAAAAAAAACCTGGCAAAAATAATTCTGCAGGTTTCCATCTGCAGACTGTAAGCTAGGCATTTCTGGACCTGTGGCAACCTCTCCAGGACACGGTTGTGTTTAGACTGAGGTAGTTTCGGGATCCCAGAACTAGAATTTCCGCATGCTCCACATACTTGCTCATTTATCTGACCCTTTGAAAGTCACATTCCCCCAATTAAACCACTTTATTTGAATTCTTTGATTTCTCATCATTTTCCACGTTGCATTCTGGTTGCATGAATGTATCTCCTATCTTCTCTCATATGAAAATGTTCTTGATGGAATTTTCCATTAGAACTAATAGTATACTTTGTACAACACAGCTTGAAAATAGAAGGAAGGGGGTGGGAAGGAAAGGAAGAACTTACAGTAATGCTAAGTATTTATTTTTATAATTTTCAATGATAAAGAAAAAGCTTCCAACTACAATACTCATGAATACAAGTATCAGACCCCCCCATACACATATATAAAAAAAAATCATTGGAAGTTGAAAATTCTGATAATTCCAAAAGAACAGAAGAGGCCCTCTTGGCAGAAAACTTCATAAATTAGGTCTGGCAGAGTACTAACATGAATCTTAACTGATAGAAATATCTAAAAATAACAAACTAATTTTATAATTTTAAATTGAATGACGTAAGAATTACCATTAGAACAAGTCTCAAAGATACTGAGGATCAAAGTCTTTAAATGTGGTCATGGGAGGGAAAGAGAGGACAAGAATGAGGAGGGATTATTAAATAAACCAAAGACATTATAAAAGCATCATAGAGAAACCTACTTCTTTGTTAGCTAACCAAAAAAATCTAAGTTTAGAGAGTCTGACTGGGCAGAAATACCCTGCAGGGTACTTTATCATTAGTAAAACATATCTCCTGGTTCATCTATTAAGAATTAAGGAAGACAGTAGAAAAAGGAAGAAGTTAAAGAGGGAGGGAAGCAAGTAAAAGAAACAATACATTCAAAGAAAAAGCTAACACTAGTTGGAGAATCATGATACTCATCTGAGAAATGCCAAGGTTGGCATCTGGAAAATCTCCCCAAAGCTCATGTGGTAAACAAAGGCTTTGTCCAGGGAATGAATGAACCTTTAAGAGGGGACATTCTAACGGGAGACTATAGATTATTAGGGGTCCCAGGACCATTAAAGGAGATTACAGGAACCCATTGCTCCCCTTTCTCTCTCATTCACTACCTGAAGCTATGAGGTAAGCAGCTTAGCTCTATCAAATGCTGCCTGCCCAAGTGCAACGCTCAGTCATGGGTAAAAGTCACAAACTGTAAGCAAAAAGGAAGCTTAAAAAATATTTTTATGAGTGTGAGAGAGACAGAGAGGGGGGAGGGAGGGAGAGAGAGACGGAGGGAGAGAGAGACAGAGAGAGGAGAGAGAGAAAGAAAGAAAAAGAAAGAAAGAAGGAAAGAAAGAAAGAAAGAAGGAAAGAAAGAGAGAAAGAGTTTGTACATTGCACATACAGGGCCTCTTGCTGCTGCATCAGTTCTATGTGCCACTTTGTGCATCCAGCTTTAGATGGGTAAAGAGGAATTGAAACAGAATCAGCAGGCTTTGCAAGCAAGTACCTTTAACTGCTGAGTCATCTCCCAAGTGTCAAAGTTTTTCCTCTCTATAAGCTGATTATATCAAGTATATAGATAGCTGACTAATGCAGAAGATTAAGTATAGATGAAAGGGGTACAAAGAAGAGGAAACTGGTGATTGCAGAGTAGGATTTGTGCATAGTATGAAAGGGAAATTAGAGATATAAAGTTTGAGGAGATCTATTTTAATGTTTTTCTCTCTTTTTTTATTGTCCATAATGAGTTGCATTTAACAATGAGTTGTTATCCCCAGTTCCCCTCTTCCCCATCCCCAATCAGCTGGATATCCTCCTCTATATCCTCCTCCATGGGCAGTCTGGATCAGTCCTTGGGGCAGGGAATCATGGATAGCCTAGGAGTCAGCCCGGTTCCGCAGGCCCTAGTATGTTGTTACTGAGGGGGGCCATATCTCTGGATATTCTCCCCCACCAAGGCTCTCATAATCTTTCCTCCCCCTCTTCCGCTCAGTTCCCTGAGTGGTGGTAGGTGAGTATTAAGGCTGCGTTATTGTTGAGAACTTAGGGGTCTCTGTACTTCTGCTTTAGGTTGTGTCGAAAATCATTGGTGTCTGTCTCACTGGCTTATCCTGTGTTGACATAGCTGTGGCTATGGGTCCTTGTTCATCCCATCATTCTCTGTGGCGTTCCATATGGATCCTCCACGATATGTTTGGGGTGGCTCATCTCTTTCCAGGATGTCAGCTATCTGTTTTTCTCCTTTAAAAAATTTTAAGTGTTTTAAAGTATGGGTTAGGAAAATATGGTCCATGGGCCAAATCTGGCCCACCTTATTTCTTTGTAAATAAGATTTTATTGGGTTACTGCCACATTCCTTTTCATCTATATTTTCTGTGGCTGTTTTCATTGTATTCAAATGTCAGAACTGAGTGGTAGAAATAGACCATATAGCCTAGGAAACCTAAAATATCTATTTGGCCCTCAAAATATTCTAGATCAAAGGTTCATCTATTTTTATCCAATCTACTTATTATCTTCAAAGTTTCAAGCTAACACACTGTGTACATTACTGCCTCTATCTTCAAAATAAAGTCAATATTATCATATGGAAATGAGAGGAAATAGTATCATTTATTTAAAATGTTTTTATTAAGCACTCCCATTTAAATAAAGTTTACTTTTGTCTACTCATATTTGTATTGTTGTCCAATTCACAAGTGATCAATGGCAACCAGTACTTAGTACTGGGAACCTCAGATGAAAGAAATTAGTCATGTCAACCTCAGTCCTTAGTATGCCAAATGTTTTCTTATCATAAAGGTCAAGAACACATTGTTTGTAAAAAATAAAGACCGCTGAGCACTTAGTCCCCATGTAATGATCTTGTGAGTTGCTCAGTTGCACTATATGCCAGGCTGTGGTAGGTCATGAAGACTGGATCTCAACATGAATCTTCAGAGACCAGCTTGTGTGCATAACACAGATAGCCACAAATATTGAAGCAGCTTCACAAGCAGAACTCAACAGCTCAAAGACGAGAGCTTCAAATGAAATACTTGGTCATTTTGTGCAGCATCAATAGGTGAAGAGAGAATTTCCTTTAATAAATCGTGTTTGAATGTTACGGTTTCTCAAACCTTTTTGGTCCATAATGTCAACATTCCTGAAAGACCCTGAGTTTCTTATTTGAGTTTCTTATTATCTTCTTAGTGTTAAAATAGAAATTTTAAGAATGAAGAAAGGTGGGCTGGGGAGATTGCTCAGTCAGTAACGTACTTGCTGTCCAGCATAAGGTCCTAAGTTCAGAACCCCAGCACCCAAAACAAAACCAGGTATAGCAATGTGTGTCTGTAATCCTAGTGCTGTGCAGGCAGAAGCCCATTGACCTGCAAGTCTAGCAGAATCTGTGAGTTCCAAGTTCAGCGAGAGACAATATTTCAAAAAATAAAGTGGGGAGTAAGTGAGGAAGACACTTGATGTCAACCTCTGGCATTCACACACTCACACATACACACATTTACAGATGAGCATGTACGTAAATACTATACCACAAAGAGAAAGAATGGAGAACTATTACCCAGAGGGAAGTTACTAGCTACATGCTTTCTATCTCAAATGGTAAGGACTGAAGTCTTGAAGCCTTGGCACTGCTGGAGTCATGATACTCACATTCCCATGTCTATTTACATAACATGTAACCTGGGCAGTCAGGATAAAATAGGCTAAACAACTCTAATGCATCACAATATATCTGCTGCTTAATAGATATTATTTCAAAATACATGTTAAAATACAATGGACACTGCTGGCATGTTATAAAGCACTGCTTTCATCAGCGTGCACTGACTATCCTCTGAGCTGGGCTGAGTCAACACAGCACCTAACTACTGTTTGATGAAAAATGGATTAGAACAGGGTGGTGTTTACCTTCTGACCCTTGTAAGATGGCAGTATTCTGAAATGGGAACTCACATTGTCACACTAAAACTCTGGAATGATCACATTCAAACAATTCAAAAAATAAATGCCCTAACAATTTCAAAGCTTCCAAGCTAAGCTATGACCAAAAAGAAATATGGACTATTTGTGTAAAAGGTATACAAGTTTGCATTAAATATTAATTCGTTATCTGCATATTCTTTTTTTTTTTTTCGAGTTAGGGTCTCGCTCTAGTCCAGGCTGACCTGGAATTCACTATCTAGTCTCAGGGTGGCCTTGAACTCATGGCAATCCTCCTACCTCTGCCTCCGGAGTGCTGGGATTAAAGGCGTGCGCCACCACGCCCAGCTTTGCATATTCTTAAAAATAAAAATAAACCGGCATTTATGGGCAAAGAAAGTCCTCAATCATCTAATGATGATACTAGAAATTTTATTAATTCATCTGTCCTTCTGTTTGCCCCACCTATCCATCCATCCATCTGCCCATCTGATGTTTATTAAAATCTTGCTACATGAAAAATACCCATTAAAATGTTCTAAGAATTTGCACTCATTCTTTCACACAAAAAAGATCAAACTGTCTGAACAAATTCAGTATTAAAAGGTCAGTTTAAAAGCATAAAGAAAACAGTTCTTTATGACAAAAATATCTATCCACCAGTAGAAATACCTATACCAAGACAAACAGAAATTTTTCTAAGTTCTTTATAAAGTATAAAATATAAAGTAATTTACTACTTACATTAAGGACCATTTTATTTTTACTGGATCATTTTATTTTAGAAAAGAATAGATTTTACACCAAACAAAAGACTAATTGAGTGGCATCGTTCATATTCCTTTATTATTAATCCTCCTTCAGCATGATCTTCTGGCATTATTAGCCAGCAATCCTACAGTTATCCATTTCAGTAAATAATACACTGTGTTAAAATACATGTCACCAGACCCGATGCTTCACTAGGAAAATATGACCTTCTATGAATTATAAGTACATTTAACTTAGCTTCTCTATCTAAATCAATGAGTCTGCAGTGTAGGATACTACTTTTAGTATACTTCTTAAAGATTTATTGCTTAATTGGCAAACGTGCCCAATTTAAATACAGAAAAGTTATGGATGAGACTCTAAGTACCATTCATTTCAAGGGGACATTCTACCACTCTCTTTCACTGCAGGAATGACGTTAGTGCTGTAAACAAAAATGCTAAAGAGCCTCTTCTGCCCATTCCTGCACATGGTTCTATTCCCAGAACTGAGGCAGTGCCCAGTCCATAGTAGACTTCCAGTAAGAGGAAGCATTGAGATGAACTTTTACTTGACTTTCTAGTTTGAAGTGATAATTCATTAGAATTGAAAAAGAAAAAAAAGAGAGAAAGAGGCAGAGGTAGGAGGATCACTGATTTCCAGGGCAATCTGAGACTACAGAGTTAATTCCAGGTCAGCCTACCCCCTAACCCCCAACAAGAAAAAAGAATATCTAGCTACATGAAAAATACCCATTAAAACATTCCAAGAAAGTAGTAATTCTTTCAAACAAAATATAGATCAATCTCTCCAAACAAATTCAGTATTAAAAGGTCAGTTTAAGAGCATAAAGAAAATAGTTATAATACCCACCTGAATTTATGAGGAAAATAATATAAGAAGATCACTTTCCAGGTTTATGTGAGATTATGAAGTCATGTTTTCTCTTAGTCACTATATCAAATACATTAGCAGATCCTGATATATACATTTGGAATGTGGCCATTTCTGGGTTCTACTAACACTGCCTTCATCCAACACCCAGCCCCTCTGGTTGTGATGACTCTGAGGGACCTCTTGTCTCCTGACTCTGAATTTTCTCCCTTACAAATTGATTGCAAAAAAAAAAATCTGAGAGTTCTTTTAATAACCTGATACAGATCAAATCAGTTTTAATAACTTTTACGTCTTGCAAACTAAAGCCACAGCCCTTCAACAGCTCATAAGACTTGTGTGACAAATAATCCGGGTAATACTCACTGATTATTGACGGAGAATCAGGATAATACTCTCTGTGACAAACAGGTTTGAGCTAAGGCTACTTAAGTAGAAAAGCACCTTTGGTCTGGCCACCTAATAACTAGCCTCATTTTCTTCCTACCTTGCTTTAGGCACGACCAGCTCACACTCCTCAGGACCTTTCTGCACCTGGTACACGTGCAGTCTGGAAGGCTCTTCTCACTGATGCTTATCTGTTTGTTCCTTTATCGTCTGTCATATGAATGTTTAATAGTTTAATCTGCTTCTTTATAATTGTTAAATGAAAATATTATCCTCTTCTATCCATTTTGGTTAGGTTTCAGGCCAGCAGACTTGGTGTCATTTACCAGTATCACCCAGAAGAACACTAAAGAGTTCTGGGTCAACACCCTTAGTCCGAGCAACTTATCTCAAAGGGTAACAAGACTGTGGTAGCCAATTATGGGAAAATGGACTGGAGATAGAGATAAACTGTCTAGAGACACTTAGGCTTTAACCTCACCGTTCTCATTTTTGATGCTGAGCTGAGGACAAATATCAGTACAGTTCCATTTAAAAACCAACACATGGAGGAGGATATACAACTGATCAGGGATGGGGAGGGAGGGAATTGGGGAATTCAGGATAACAACGCATTGTTTGCCCACTAAGTAATGTAACTCATTATGGACAATAAATATATATTTAAAAAAACCCAACACTTAACGAAACTACACAGATGTGTAACTGCTCCCTGAATGATGTTGTGAGCCCCACAACAGCAAAGGAAGACAATGAACAGGTCAGGATCTCCATGGCTCCTTCTCAGTCAGGTTCATGGGCCACAGGAACATGAACTGAGGTATTCTGCAGCTCCTGTTTTATGTGCTCATCTTTTTCTGGAAAACTTTCTATATTCTTGGCTAAACAGATAATCTAACCTTAAAACAGTGTGGACATATGTGGTTGTCTTGTTAAGTTGTAGTCCTCTGGAAATTCTGTAGGGTATATAACCTGAGGGACAGTCTGAAGGTGCTTTTCTATTTTCTAAGTAACCTTAGTGCACACCAGTTTGTCCCAGTATTATCTTGATTTTTTGTTAAGAGAGTCACTCATTCAATAAATTTTAATGAGCACTGACTAGCTGTTGGTACTCTCTGTACAGAGGACCAAGTGATAAGCAAAATGAAATAGTGTATTCATGAAGCTTACATTCTAGTTAGGGAGATAGACAATGCAAGGTAATTTCATTATATATAGATGCATACATATACACACAAATATGCAGTATATATATACACACACATATATATACACATACATACACACAGATATTTCTCAACTTGTAATGTGATTACATCCCATCAATCCACTGTAAATTATAAACAGCATAAACTGAAAATGCATTTAATACACCTGAATTCTAAACATTCTAGCTTAGCAACCTGGTACATTTTAAAGTATAAGTTGTTTACTGGTGACTAAAGGTCTGACATGGACTTGTGGGTCAAGAGAATATATTGCAGTATATCACTAGCTCAGGGGAAAAATCCTTCAACACTTGAAATATGATTCTTAATGAATATGTCACTTCTGCCTCAGAATAAGATAAACATAGCCAAGTTGGGGATTATGTGCATTAAATAAATGTCAGATGATCAGGACTGTGGGGAAAAGGGTGTATGCTCTAGGGCATGCTGAAGTGGATGGAGAGCACACAGATAGTATAGTGGTCTTGATTACTAGGCAAAAGCTGATAATTGGCTCTACAAACTCAACAGTAACACTTTGAAAAACCTGTGAACAAGAAAGTCTTATCATAGTGCATTTGTATACTATAAAATGAAGATGAGCAACATCTACAAGCAATAACTGGACAAAAATTACCGGGGTGAGTCAATGCCTAGGCTATAGTTTTCTAGTTATTCTTATTGATTATGCTGACTCTGCCTGGGAGGCCTAGGAATAGGAAACAACTTGCAATCTAAAAAGTTAAGAAATAATCTATATCATCCATGTTCTGATAGTACTTCTAGCCCCAAGGTCGGAATTCCTGTGGGACTGAGACCAATTAGAAAAAGAAAGCTACTTTAACATACATCCAGCTCAACTTGAGAGCTTGAATTCTATCATACTCAATCAAATCTCTGGGATAATCATGAACCTCACTCCATTGTCCTGAGCTTGGTCTCTTTCCTGCCTGCTGTGTGGACTTAGTATCAGCAGGCTTCAAGCAGACTGTGGGCTGACTGTAGTATCTGTAGCCATGCAACGGTAGGGCAAGAATCATCCCAGAAAATACATAAGAAATGAAAAGTATTCCCTTATTTCTACCAGGTCTTGTCATGTCAGCATTTTTTAAATGGTTTTATGATTTGCTTCAGAAGAAAGATCACTGCAGGAAGAAACGGGGAAATGTATCTAAATACCTAGTTTAAATTTTTTGCTTAGCTTCACAGACTCAGCCATCACAGGCCTGATACTCGCTCTTACTAGCTACGTGGCAGTGGGTGAATTACTTTTATGGCACAGTTTGTTCTACTGGGAAAAGGAGATGAATAGTATCAATCTTGTAAAATCCGAGGAATGAAGTGACAAAAGCATTAGCTAACAGTTAGAACTCAATAAATGTACTGCAGTCTTTTTCTGGAAGCCTTGTGGGCACACGTTCCACCCTCTGAAAACCACTCCTTCATGCCCACAGTAATAGTGTCTCTGCCCACACTTCCCTGTCTACCTATGTTAATTAAGACAAGTGTATATGCTCAATAGAAGGCAGGCCAGTCAATTCTGTCATGAGTGTTGAATCAAAGACCCTTAGCTTTAGGTACTGGACTGTGGTAGTTTGATTAAATGTTCTGCAATAGACTGAAAAAGTCTATTAAAGATTTGCCTCCAGTCTCCTGGCTGGAGGAGGTGTAACCTTGGCCTGGCCTCCTAGAGTCCAGCTCTAAGGTATTTCTTTTCTTTTTTTCTTTTTTTGGTTTTTTGAGGGTCCCACTCTAGCCCAGGCTGACCTGGAATTCACTATGTAGTCTCTGGGTGGCCTTGAACACGTGGTGATCCTCCTACCTCTGCCTCCCCAGTGCTGGGATTAAAGGTGTGCGCCACCACACCCGGCTGCTCTAAGGTATTTCTAAAGTAGATGTGAAATTCCAGCTATGCATATACAAAGAGCAGTCTGAGCACAAGTCTGGAGGTCCTGCTGTTTGCCAGTAGGAGTTGGACTGTTCTGGGTGGAGGTGCTGGATGGGTTTTTCTATCTGCTTGGATCTGTGAAAGGGGGCCAGCCTTTTTCTTCATTATTAAACTTGCCCTGGATCTGTTACTTTAATAAATACTTTCTTCCCAAAGCTGTGCCTGGATTAGAGATTAATCCCAGCGGTGTGTGGCTGACTACGACATGGACCTATGAGAGGGTATGTTGACTCCAGTGTCATTTCAGATCTTTTCTGGTGGGGCAGAGGAATGTACTCTTGAGCAAGAGGAAATGAAGCAGCAAGATAGCAAGAAGAAATTTAAGTCGTTCAAGTGAATGCAAAGGAAAAGCAAAGAGCAACTACCTTGGTCCCTCACTGCTTTCCAGATCCCAGTCTCAGACTCCTAAGGCTGGATGAACTTTCTGCCCAGGAGTTCTGGGAAACAACCCAGCTCTCTTATAATAAATTTCCCATTACTTAAGCAGTTTCTGTTCTCTGTTACTAATTATGTCTTAAGAGAAAAATAATTAACTCCAGCTATTTGTAATTGGTATATAAGAACATCTATTTGACATCCTAAATAAAAAATATGATATTATAATTGAGCAAAGTATGGTCAGAAATACTGTGGCATAGAAGGTATCACACATTTTCTCTCCTTTGATTTCTGTTAACAAAATAAGTACAGTCTTAGCTAAATGACACAGTAACATTGCAGGACTACATTACTGTTTCCTCTCCTCTCACTCTCAAGGTCTTTGAGTCTGTCCACTGGGCTACCTTATATTCCTCAGCAGTATCTTACATATGCTGCATCTTTCATACAGATAACTATCAATCACAATTTATCTGTGTCACAGTCAGCCACATGCCACTGGGATGAATCTTCAAACCAGGCACAGTCTTGGGAGGAAAGTATTTATTAAACTAACAGATCCAGGGGAAGTTTTTAGAATGGTGAAAGAGGCTGGACCCCTTTCACAGATCCAAGCAGAGAGAGACCCAGCACCAGCAACTCAAGCAAGCACAATCTAACTACCAAACAGTGGAGCTCCAGACTTGAGCTGGGACTGTTCTTTATATATGTATCACTGGAATTTTACACCCACCTTAGACATACCCCTAGGAGGCCAGGCTAAGGTGACACCTCCTCCACCCAGGAGGCTGGAGACAAACTTTTACACTTTTGAAACTATTGGGAGACATTTTATCAAACTACCACAATCTGTCTTTTGATCCTTTACCCGAAATCTCTCATTTCTGTCTTTAAAAGTGCACAGACTTCATTTTAGTCTTTTGAGAAATCATTGGATGAGGTAATTTAGAACACTTATGTGAAATATAGCATTGTTCCTTTCTGGCACTCTTGACTTTCCTGAACTACTATTTCCACTGAAATTTAAAATAAATGTGGTCTCATACTTACACATTTTCATGAGATTTTACATGTTTCAGGGTTTTGTGGATTTTGTTCAAGTTACTTTTCAATTTCTCAGGATAATCTGAATGTGCATTCCTCCAGTTTATCCTAATTAAAATGGTATGAATAGCTTTTAGTAAGAATAATTCTTGCTACCTGACTCAGACACTTTCCCCTTAGCTTTCCCATACAATTTTGAGCTCGTTGAAGCTCGCTGATTAAGTCATATTTTCTCACACAGAACACAGTGCTTTAGTGTTAAACTTTTCTTTAACTGGATATTCTTTCTCCTTCTATCTAGTGACATGCTCACCTATCAGGTCTCAAACAGTATTCTCTGCAAAGCTTTCCCTATGATTTCCACCACAGCCACCAAACTCTCATATCCTGTTAGATGTTCTTTGTGTAACTCTAAAATAATTTTGTACATATTATTGTAAAGTAATTATCACTTTGCATTACTATTTTGTTATTACATTCATCTCAAGCCAGGGACCACAACTTTCCTATTGGTATCCTCCTTACTGTACTTGTGAAGTACATAACGACTCTTTCTGAAATGTAATTAGAAGCATGTCTAGTTTTTAGTAAATACATATTTGCACAAATATGATGAATATCTTGAGTATGAAATATAATTCTAAACACAAGATTGTTGCTTGATATATCTTATGTACATAGTCCAATACTATGTCTATCAGATTTTTAATAATTTTCTATATGAAACAAGGTTAGATAGTTCACAGTTTTCTACTTGTGGCATCAAGATAGTGCCTAAAATTTTTCATAATTCAGAGCATTTTAGGTTTCAGATTTTAAGATTAGGAATGCCTAATATGTGCTGGAAATAACATCATTGTCAATGTATTTGTAAATCCCATAATGAATAATAAATTGAATATATTCTGCAAGTTTAATCCTTGTAGACTTGTTATTCCATAACAAAAATATCACTTCTGTAGAATAATTAAACATGAAGCTGAAATTTAAAATGAAAAAGTAAATTCTTTAATTTAAAAAAAAATAACACTTTTTCTGTTACTGACTACATGAAAGAGAATGAAACTAAGAAATGGTTCATAAACTCTCTATAGGTTATGTTTTTTAACTAAAATACATAGTAATATACGGTTTATCCACTTTACGTGCCCATAGATATCTAAGAAAGATGACAGAAAGAAATAAGCCCAGGTGAAAATAAATTTCACAATAGGATTCATCAGTAATAAAAGTGTAAAAGCCATCCCTACTTACATCTAATCTAAAGCTGTAAAGCTTCAATCCGCATGATTTCAGAATTAATCAGGTATAATATTCTTTTTTGCTATCACTTGACTCTACCAGTCTAATACCCTATCATAGTAAGGTTACACAACATTAACAAGTGCATTTCAAATGACCATATAAAGTACAAGTAGAAAAGAATATTTTACATTGGCTTATCCAATAATTTTAAAAGAAATGTAACTGATCAAAATTAAGCCAAAACAAAAGATAATGAATGCCCTAGCTATAAGCAGAAATGACTACAATTAAAAACAGTACCAAGAGAACTCGCTTGGAATTAAATGAAAAAAGAAGAATATTTTCCAAATTCAGGTCATTTCTTCATACTATTGCTTATTTCCATTGTACAGCTATAATACTTATTTTTCCCCTTGATAAAACACTGTTCTGCTCTTCTAATAGCAATTGCATATATAGCCAAAGAAAGAAAATACTTCCTTCAGTGGTTAAAGAGAGTATTTTAGGGAGAGACAATTAGAAATATTTTCATAGGCTGGAGTGATGGCTCAGCAATTAAGGTGCTTGCCTGCAAAGCCTAATGACCCGGCTCAATTCCTCAAGACCCAAGTCAAGATGTACAGTGGTGCATGCAGCTGTAGTTCATTTGCAGTGGCTGGAGGCCCTGGTGTGTGTGCTTTCTCTCTCTTTCTCTCTCTGCTTGCAAATAAAAATATTTTTTAAAATGAAAGAAATATTTTCACATATTGAACTCTAATGAGTGAACAGAATAAGCTTTATAAGCTATACCATTTAAAGCATATTACATATATTTGCTTGAATTTTTTGGACAGAGATTTTATAAATTTTGAAATACATTTATTTTAGTTATAATTTGGAATACTGTTATTACCTGCAAACAAAATAAACTTTCAATCATGGCCTGTATTTTTAATTTTATTAATTTTTAAATCACTCAAGTAGAAATTCTTATAGAGACACTTTTCACTATAGTACTATATATCTGCCCCTTGATATTTCTTTGAGAGTATGTGCTCAATGTATCTTTTAACTGTAAATCAAGTCAAATTTAATTGCAATTACTATTGCTCCCAGAGAAACAGTTCTACACACTGGCACATAAGAACACGTTCCATAGCACAATTCACTACTGTAAGTAATTCAAGACAAGAATGATTTATTTTCTCAATACACAACCATGTTATCGTGAGGCACTCAAATGAAAAGAAAAAAATAATTTATATAAGTCTGAGGAAGCAAGCACAAAAGACCATCTGCCGTAGACCTCAGAAAATCCATCTTGTACTCATGATTAACAAGGGAAATAGCGTAGATAGTTCAGAAGAATTCATGGAAGTCATAAGAGACAAATATATTGCTCTTATATTATGGCTAATAAAATCCCTATTCAACATTTAGAAAATTTAGAAACATATTTATGTGAATCAAGACAGAAAGGAGTTATTCTATGCCAAGGATGACAATGTGGTAATGCTTGTCAGACATGACTCATCAATTACTGTCTCTTTGTAGGAGGTCCTGACATCCTCTCCACACACCACGGACAACACTACCGATGCTAAAAGCTGGCACCAGCACTGAAACTATTCATCAAGCCTGCTCTCAGTGGCACTGCTCAAGATGTTCAGCGGGGAAGCCTTGCCAGCAGGCAAATGGCTCAAGATTGTGCAAAACCTGCTTCAACTGTGGTCAAGGAAGGCTGACCTTCCAGAACTTGTTACTGTATGAAACACCTTATAAAGAAAGAGGAGAAACAATATCAGAGCTGGTATTATTATATTTGAAGAAAGGGATCGATTTAAATGCCAAATGCCATCTATAATCTAAAATGGTTTTAATACTTATGATGAAAAGTCACATGCTAACAACAGATCCTGTAAACGCAGTGCACCAGAAATTAAGGGCTATTATGGGGCCAGGGTCAGTGGTGCAAACCTGTGATCCAAGCCACTGGGGAGGCTGTGGCAGGAGGATCACAAGTTCAGGGCCTGCCAAGGCTTCAGTATGAGTTCAAGGTCAGCCTAAGCCAACATAATGGAATCTGTCTCAAAATAAAAAGTAAAAAAAGAGGCTTGGGTAAAATGACAGAGTATTTGCTTAGCACGCATGTGATCTAGATACAATCCCCCAGTACTGAGAAGAGAGAAAATATTATAGGTAACTGTCACATTAATAAAGTGATTTTTAACAAATATATTTATTATGGCTTGCAAACATAGGTGGCCTATTAGTTTGAGAAAGACAACTACAGTAGAGAATTTGAAGGACTATTTGACATAGAAAACACCTTACAGCCTAAGTAAAAAAAAATACATTTTTTTTCTGAATATGGAGCAAGATCCTTCATGTTTACATACTGATAACATGAAAGTATTTACCTCTATCTTGTCCAACTTACATGATTAAAGTGATTCAGTATTTATTCATATAAAGTGACAGATATACACTGATATGGTCTATCTAGTTTCAGTTGTTTTAATTTCCAGAAAGGAGTACCCATATTGAAATATATTTTCAAAGTTCATGCAACTAGAGAACTATATTTGAGAAACAGGACATAATTTTAGTTTCAGAATAAAAGTGAAAAAGTAAAATATTTTAGGAAATTATGTGAAATATATTCATTGAGAGCTAATGAATAAATAGCAAGGTGAAGTATTTTTTTTACTGTAATTATGAGTTACACAGTGTCAAGTCAACAACTTCAATACAACATCAAGTCAAAGGCTGTATAATGGGAAACATAAGTAAAAGGCACACCAAAAAGATCACACCAGATTGGGTAGGGTACAACACCTTAATGCAACAAGGAACCCAGTTCCAGTATTCACCATATGGCGTACTGTTTCCGGTGAATCAAACCCTCTTTAATTCTCAACTTCATTTTCCTTCTGTACACTAATCCACATTTAAGTGAGATGAACATTGCAGCAGATCTTAAGTTACATTGGTATTTAGTAGAAAAAAGCACTTTCAACTTCAAGCAACCAAAACCATACTCTATAAAGGCCACAATACACAATCTGAGTAAGTTTTCTAAACTCTCCAATGAAATAACCAACACACTAATATCCTTTAAGCAGCACATGAAAACATTTAAACTTGTAACCTTTGTTTCTTAGATTTGTCAACTGCAGTAGTAGCTGTGCGGCTGCTACTCAAGTTTACAATGAGCTCAATTAGGAGGCCGCTGACACCTAACTAGTTACTTGCTTCCAGGAAAGGGAAAACAGGTGTCTCTGTGAAGTATACAAATTATCAAACAATGCTTTCACCAAAATTTCAAACTCCAGTATACATGTTTTGTTAAAGAAACCCAGTATGCAATATTGTAAAAATATCAAATTTGTAGCATTCTATTAATTAAGTGAAAAGTGCTTTAAAAATTTCTCCTTACCTGTGGATACAGTTTTTACTCTCGAGATACAGCATACCAGAGGCAACATCTAAGGAAAATTTCACTAACTGTTTGAGTTTTAATTCATCCTTCCTCTTTCTCAAAAAGGAGAGGAAATCGCCACCTAGAAGAATTGACAAAGAAGAATGAGACAAAATTAGGATGGAGGTCACATTTTTAGCCCATTAGGAATATCTGACAGAACAAAAAGCATTATAGATTTAGTCATGCATTTTTCCCAGTTTCTTAAAAGAATAAAAGAAAACATGAAAATAACACATCTTGTTGGAAAGCAGACATCATAAATCGTTCTGAAGAGGTAAAGTAGTGAAAATACTTCACTCTATTTCATCCAAGAAATAAACACATCCAAAGGAAAGTAATGTTCCTTTGGTACAACTTTCACCAATTTGACAAATCTTCTAAGGAATTTTTCTCTATTAAAATTATTTTCTTATCACATAAAAGACATTATTACAAGTTAAACAGGCAAGTAAGTGATATTAGCTACTAGATTCTGTTGCTAATAAAAAAAAATGTAAGGGTTGGGGAGATGTCTCAGTGGTTAAAAGTGCTTGTAAAGTCTGCTGGCCTGGTTTTGATGCCTCAGCCATTCACATGAAGACGGATGTGTAAAGTGGCACATCTATTGGTGTACACACACACACACACAAACACACACACATAGATTAAGTTATTCACATCACCATCTCTGTAGTAATCAGACAGACAAAACATGAAAAAGTTACCATTTTGGTACAATTTAATCATTCACCCAGTTTGCACTTTTATGTCTCAGATTCCACTGAAATTTTGAAAAACTCAAGACCTCACAGTCACAGTCCAAGACCACCATCCAAATAGTAATTTATTTACTGCTAACCACATTTTATGAAGTTAGAAAAGTTTAGATTGATTTTAATATATTTTCCTAATTCCAATACATCTAACACTTTTGAAATATGATACTTCATCCTAACTGGGTCTCTCAATTTATATGCAAATTTTCATCTAAAATACTTGGTAAACATTTCATAAAACAACTGATAAGTATTTCTCATAGTTAAATTGCCCTAAATATGCTTAAAATTTTCTGACAACTGAATCAAGTATCAATTTTTTAAAATTTATATCAAAGAATATTAGATGAAATTTGAAATTCACTTTTTCGAAGTACTAATTGCTCTTTATGTACACTATGCCACCTTGAACTTTGAATGAGGCCTTCATCTAACCAAGGTCTCCTATGCCAGGCCCTCCACCGCCAGCACCTCTTCCCTGCCCTGCATTTGTAAGTGCAGAACTGAATCTTCTTTTTCTCTCCTTCTTCCTTCTTTCCTTTCTTTTCCCCCTTCTCTTCCTACCTTTCTTCTTTTCTGCTGCAGGGATGGACACTGAAATCTGTGTCTTGTGCACACTAGGCAAATACCCCATCCTAGAACTATAATCTTAGTTCTTATTCATTTTTCAAAATAAAATATATCTTTATTGTCCACATTTACATACACTGAATGAGCAAATAATGTGTTGGTGTCCCCAAGTTCCCCGATTTCCCTCTTCCCTGTCCCCAATCAGCTGGGTATCCTCCTCCGTGGATCAGTCCATCATTCTTAATAGATCATTTAAAAAGTTACTTTGAGTGTTCCCTAAAAACAGTCATTCACTTTCTATTTAATAGGCCCTCATAGTAAACTAGAAAAGGGATTAGCATCAAATTATCATTTCCTGAATTTTTGTTACCCTCTTTGCTAGAGATTTACACTTCCTTCAATGGAACAGCTTGAGGTAAAGGATTTAATGACTTTCTCCTTTACTGAGTGAGAATAATTGGCAAATAGACCCTTGCCTAAGTCTACTTAAATATTCCCTTTTCTAATTTCTTTTAACTTTATTTATTTATTTGCAAGGAGAACAAGCAAGCACCAGATGACAACATCCAAGCCTGGGATATAATCAAGATGCCCCATAGAAGAATAATTGGAGCAGAGGTAAAATGAAAGCTACAGAGAATCCACTCAATGTAATGAGAGCAGAAAATTAACAAAGTCTAGAAGAAGTGGACATACAAATAAACAAGTGATTTAGAATGTATGAAAATGCCTTGACAAAACCCTTTACTTTGCATGCTAACTTTAAGTGCAATACTTGATTATCAGCAGTAAGTAAAGACCTGGCGACTGCTGCAGTTGTTAGCATAAACATGAGACTTGTACACAGGACCAAGCCTGTGCCTTTCAACCTCTCCTTGAGACATCTGTATGAAGTGTCACGTTAAAAACCACTTAGACTCGTGATATAGGCAATCTTCATGCATGTACCACATAATTGAGTGCATATATGTTTATCCCTGTATTGACTGGAGGTGCAGGACACAGAGTGCAGCTTTTTGATTTCTATGCAGACAACATGGAAAGGTGAAGCTCATAAATACTTAGAACTCAGACACAGGAATAAAAACTAATGCAGCAGCCTTGGGAAATTTCTACTAACTTTTTAAACTTCAACGAAAGAGGGATTTAATAACATCTATTTCTGAAGTTGGTTTTGAAAACCAACAAGTACCTGCAGTACTGAGCATGTGTCTAGCATGTAGTACATGTGACTACATATCATTCAACACATGAGGAGGAGCCGCATCCTGACTGGCTGTTTGTTGAACATCATACACAACAACTTCCTTTAGTGATTGTCTATTCCAATTTAGGTCGAATCAACCTCATGTGGAAGTCCTAGTTATCACCCAATGAAGTCCATGCCTCTGCCCAAATGACTGGTAGAGAGATAATACACATGGGTTTATTCAGGCCATGGAGAAGTACAGGATATGCTTAAAGGTAAAAGGAACTTTTTGCTATGTGAGAAATAGGAGAGAGAAGTATAAACAGAGGTCAGAAAGACAGCATATAACACCAGAAGTCTTAGGATGAAAGCATGTGAAAAGCACACAGAAGCATCACCCTCTCTGGTGGCACATGCCTATGATTCTAGCACTTGGTAGGCGGAAACAGGAGAATCATGAGTTTGAGTGTAGGTGGGTCTGTATAAACATTCTAGAGAAAGAAAAACAAAACAAAACAAAAAATCAACCAACCCAAACACAGCAACCAGAAACAACAATGCATAAGAGCAAAGAAAAAGCCTGGCCTTCCTGACATACTGGAGCTGCAGCATGACTCCAGGAGTTTTCAATAAAATCAACTAATAACATTTCTAAAAATATTTATTTATTTTCTGTTCTACCAAATCAAATGGCTACAAGTGGCATCTATATTAGAAGGTTACTTTGAGGATTAAAAACAGAATATATATTCAATGTCTGGGTCAAGTGAGTACCTCAATAGAGAGGAGCTATTACCCTGTACACCCAACTGTAAGTAGGTGTTTCAAAGAGCTGTTCCTAAGATTCCTACTATTCCATGACAACCAGCTTTGATGGTTGCTTTTGTTTAGTATCAGACTTTGAGGAGCCATCCATTCCTAATGTAAACTCAGAGACACCATGTAAATACGATAATTGGAGAAAAGGGATAACAAGGGCAGTGCCACTAATCACTTCTTGTCAATAACTCAACATTCTTCATTTATCCTCAACTCCAAAGTTTATTAAGAGATACTAGTCCCCAATAATATATAAAATGCGTAACTCAGTCTCAAGAAAGATCAAATAGCTTGGTGTAACACTAACCAAGGATGTGAAAGACTTATATAATGAAAACATAAAAACACTGAAGAAGGAAATTGAAGATGACACGAAAAGATGGAAAGATCTTCCATGCTCCTGGTTAGGTAGAATTAATGTTGTGAAAATGGCAATACTCCCAAAAGCAATATACAGATTCAATGCCATGCCAATAAAAACACCAGCGTCATTCTTTGTAGACACAGAAAAAATAATTTCCAAATTTATTTGGAAAGGCAAAAGGCCTCGGATATCCAAAGCCATTCTTAGTAAAAGAAGCTCATCGGGAGGTATCACCATTTCCAATCTAAAGATATATTACAGAGCCATTGTAACAAAAACAGTGTGGTACTGGCTTAAGAACAGACAGGCCAATGGAACAGTATTGAAGACCCTGCCCTAAGCTCAAGCAACTATAGCTACTTAGTATTCGATAAAGATGCCAACAATGTCCAATGGAGTAAACATAGCATCTTCAACAAATGGTGCTGGACAAATTGGATGAACACTTGTAAAAAGATGAAAATAGACCCAGTCCTCTCACCCTGCAACAAAATCACCTCCAAATGGATTAAAGACCTCAACATAAGACCTGAAATTCTGAAAATACTGGAAGAAAAAATAGGGGAACTCTCTATGAAATAGGAGTAGGGAAAAACTTCCTAAACAAACCTCTGGTAAACCAGGAAGTACAGCAATCACCCATGAGATCTCATCAAGCTAAAAAGCTTCTGTACAGACAAACTTACCATACTCAAAGCCAATAGACCACCATCAGGTTGGGAGTTAATATTTGCAAGCTGTAATACAGATAGAGGTCTAATATCTAGAACTTATAAAGAACTCAATAAATTAAATGATAAAACATCAAACAGCCCTCTCACAAAATGGCCTCTGAGCTCAACAAGGAATTCTCAGAGGAAGAAATACAAATGGCCAATTCTCACTTAAGAAAATGTTCAACATCATTAATCATAAGGGAAATGCAAATCAAAACAACAATGAGATTCCCCCCCACTCCAGTAAGACTGGCAATTATTAAAAAAATCTACCCACAACAGATGTTGGTGAGGATGTGCGGAAAAAGGAACCCTCCTTCACTATTGGTGGGAATGCAATCTTGTACAATCACTATGGAAAGCAGTGTGGAGATTTCTGAACAGGATGGATATAGAACTACCAGTTGACCCAGCTATCCCTTTACTGGGCATATATCTTCAAGATTCCTTTTTTCAGCACAGAAACATCTGCACTAGCATGTTTAGAGCAGGTCAATTCACAATAGCTAGGAATTGGAACCAGCCTAAATGCCCATTGCTAGATGAATGGATATCAAAAAATTTGGTACATATACACCATGGAATTCTACTCAGCAATTAGGATAAACGATATAATGAAATTTAAAGAAAAATGGATGGATTTGGAACAGATCATACTCAGTGAACTCACACAAGAACAGAGACAAGTGCCGCAAATTCTCCCTTATCTGTGGCCCCTAATCAGGTTTAACTGAACTGTAAGTAAATATGACTATTAATTCAGGGGAAGGCAAAGGGGACAGAAGGAAATGGGGGCAGGTGTGGAAGCAAC
>PVHP010029366.1:0-22382 GCA_004024765.1 Zapus hudsonius
ATCATCTATTAATATTGGATCATTTACTGTTGTGATCGTCTTCCTCAGTTGCTGGGTTGAACTTCCAAACAGACACAGTTTATGGGAGGAAGAAGGGATTTATTGGAGTTTACAGATCAAGAGGAAGTTCCATAATGGCGAAGGAAGCTGGCCCCCTTTGACAGGTTCAAGCAGAGAGAAAAACCACCAGCAGCAACTCCGAAGCAAGAACACTCCAGCAGTCAACAGGGACCTGGGCAGAGCTCAGACTGCTCTCTGCATACCTCAGACTGGAATTCCAGATCCATCCCAGTAACGCCTTCAGGCTGCACCCTAGAATCTGCCCACAGTGACACCAAGTTACTAGCTTCAATAAAACTCCTGAATCTATTGGTGAACATCCATTCAAACTACCACATGTCACTGTTTCATATCATGGTTGGTATCAAGTTTAATCACCTGGTTGAGGAGCACTGAAGGGCTTTCCAAAAAATATTGTTTTTCTTTGCATTCTGAGCTCTTTGGAAGGAAGGAAGACTCACACACACTCACAACAGCCACAGGTAAGTTGTGGAAAGTCCTGTTCCACCTCCTCAAAAAAAAATTGACTTTTTAAACATGTTTGTTCAATATCTTTTGCTATGTATATTGTTCAATCTTTTTAAATGCAGATATGTTTATGCAATTAGGCCTTCATTGATAATTAGCTACTTTATCACCAAGTAATTCTTCTCCTAGAAGACAGGGCTCTCCTGGAGAGTAATTATCTGATCCTAAGGCTGCCCTTAACAGACACCTCAAGACAAAACCGGAAAGGAATTATAGCAGTAAAAATCACATGATCTACATGAGCTTTGGAGATACTGTTCAACCTATTACAAATGTCGTATTATATAATTTTTGGACAAGAATTTACCCTCATATAAACTAAGTACTCTTTGAAAATTTGCTTTTATTTATGTTAAAAATGACATGGAAATGAAAGCAGCTTGAATAGGTCAACATGGTAAGCAACTCTGTAGACGAAGTGAAGGGAATTGGACCAGACTTCAGAGCACTTAGAATTAATTAATGGAATAACATATTAAATTAGAGGTGATAAATCTCAAGATTCCGGTTGCTTGGTGACAATGGAATCATGGGTGGGATTATTAAATGAAGATGTGTGTGTGTGTGTGTGTGTGTGTGTGTGTGTGTGTGTGTGTGTGTGATGTGGAGGTGAGATCTAAACAATTTTAGGAAAAAAAGAAAATAAGCAATAGAGAGAAATGATTTAAACAATGTGTTAAATAATAAATTTCAGAAAAAAATCTCAAAAAAATTAGTCATATTAATATTGTTTAATTTTCCAGAAATTCTGTCAAATGTTTGTGAAGAAATTTTACTTCAGAAACAAGAAAAAGTGAGAGCTTGATGTGGAGATACTTTAAGAGATACAATATGGAAAAAAGTCACTCCAATATTATATTTAAGGGTCTTTGTGGCCAGCTTCTTAAAATGTACATATACCCAAAACCATTTCATGTATGTGTCAGTTACGTGCAGCTTTCTAATTGCTACTCTACTAAATGAAAAATAAGTAGAAACACAGGCATGATGTTTTAATAAAGTTTATTGGTTTCTTTGTAGAAAAAAATGTCAAAAATCTATGCAAGAGTTATTTTCCTCCATGTTTCAGATATTTCTTTTTTTTTAAATATATTTTATTTATTCATTTTCAAGCAGAGAGAAAGAGAGAGAGAGAGAGAGAGAGAGAGAGAGAGAGAGAGAGAGAGAGAGAGAGAGAGAGAGAGAGAGAGAGAGAGAGAGAGAAGCACCAGGGCCACCACCTTGTGGGTCTGGCTTATGTGGGTCCTGGGGAATTGAACCGGGGGCTTTAGGCACTGGAGGCAAGTGCCTTACCCGCTGAGCCATCTCTCCAGCCCCAGATATTTCTTAATTTTAAGGAAAATCATCGTTTACCATGAATCTTTACATTTATATATTCTTTCTAGGTTTCCAATTGCAGACTTTCTCTTTGACTAAAAGCAAATTGAGTTTCTTGTTCAGCGTCTTTAGAGCAATTCTAATGATCTGAATATACCCTGAGGCACTTCAAAGACTTTATGAGGAAAATTAATTGAAGATTCAGTGTTCCTGGAATTTATGCTATTGGCACTTAATATCTCAGAGAAATTTGTTCTCATACGTTAATAAGTTAATGTGGTATTTTAACACTTCTCTCTTTCTTCTCTCTCATAATTGTGTTTGTATCATAATAATTATATCCATATTTATATAATTCCACAAACCAGCCAAGACTACTTTACCACTTTTTAATCCATAGAAATTTTCAAAGATTTAAGCCGAGCATGGTGGTGCACTCTTTTAATCCCATCAGAGGTAGGAGGATTGCTGTGAGTGTGAGTTCAAGGCCAGCCTGAGACTACATAGTGAATTCCAGGTCAGCATGGACTAGAGCGAGACCCTACCTCAAAAAACAAAACAAAAAAAAAAAAATCTTTCTTTCTTTCTTTCTTTCTTTCTTTCTTTCTTTCTTTCTTTCTTTCTTTCTTTCTTAGTTTTTTCTTTCTTCTTTCTTTCTTGATACACAGTCAGCCTCTGGGTCTGTGGACACTGTGAAACATAACATCCTTATGAGAAACAAAGTATCAGAATATTATATAATTCCCCAGTAAGAGATTCAACATAATTTTAGTTACCAGAACCATTTAGAACTATACATTCCTGAGAGTTTGGGCTCCACTTTCCTAATTCTGACTGGAGACTTAAGCTGAGCGTGATTTGCATGACCTTTTTCATTTTGATAAGAACAATTTGAGGATTAGGCTGGATTCTGCCCAATCAACAGGGTAGTTGAGAAATGACTCCAGTAGTTTCTGCTGACACTTATTTATAGGATTTGCTGATGGTAGATAAGGAGACATGAGGTTGTGAAAACCCAGAAGAGTGGAAAACATGACAAATACACTATCTAGTAAAATTCAGTAAAAACCCAAAATTTAAAGTTAAATGTTAGGCTGATTTGAGAGGATACTTAAGATTGTTGAAAAGACTTGAGTAATATAAAAATTGATCAATGTCTCAGTGTTGTATAAAACAGGCTTTGGTAATCATCCACTTTTTATGTTAACAAACTGTAAAGTGTAAACTGAAGAAAATGTTGCAAATTTGAAACAAACATGGTAGAGTCTGAAGTTGACCTCACCTCAGAAGGACAGAGGACACACTTGATAATGCAAGTCACACAGTGAGGTTTATTCCAGCTAGCTGGGGTCCAAGTATCTGCTCCGCACAATGGGTTTCAACAAGGACCCTTAACATAAGGCTCTAGGGTTTTTTTTATACTTTCTTTTCAACAGAAAACATGAGTTACACAGTCATTTTCCACAGTCCTTTGGGTTATATATTTTTGGCACATTTACCCAATCAACACCCCCTCCTCTTACCACATTCGAACCTTCCGGTGGGCAAGATAGTTTCCAGGAACTAATGCAAGATAAACACCCTGTGGTTGATGTAACCTCCCCTCATCCCATTACTAAGACTACCAGAACCCAGTGACTTCCTCAGTCCTGGAACCGGCCTAGGCCCCTATGAGTTCAAGAAGCCTGTCATGGCAGTACTTCAGCTACAGGAGTCCCAGCACAGGCCGCAACAAAACACATCAATGATAGCCTATATTCTTTTCTGAATTTAACACACAATGGTTTCCTATCATAAAAAAATTGTAAATTCTTGATCTGCTACTTACACAGCACAATGCCTGGTGGGGAAGAATATCCAGAGATATTCCCCCCTCAGCAACAACACACAAAGCAGGGAGAACTGGTTACGTCTAGAGCAATTCATAGCCTCCTACCCAATGGACTGATCCAGTATGCCCAATGAAGGGGATCCCTATAGGATCAGGGACAGGGAGGAGGTAAATTGGGGTACCATCATAAGATTTGCTCATACAATGAATCTATCTATTTATGGATAATAAAGCTACTTAAAAAATAAAATAAAATATTCTTATATCCACAAAAATAATGAAAATAAAAATAAAATAAATAAAAAAATTGTATTGACCAGTTAATTTTACCATTATATATTTGTCTACAAACTTGTAAGATCAAGATTTCCATATTTCTTTTTCTTTTATTGGAGGAACAGTGGTGTGTGTGTTTTCCATTCAGTTTGCTTTGATTTGGTTAGGTTTTTGAGGATCTCATGTAACACAGTCCAGCTTAGAACTCCCATTACTCTGTCAACTTCACTTGTTTTATAGGAAGTATGTAAAATTACATATTGTTGTAGTCAGCCACTCGCTGCTGGGATGAATCTCCAAAGCACGCACGATTATGGGGAGGAAAATATTTATTGAGCAGATCCAGGGGAAGAAGTTAAGGGGAAAAAGGCTGGCCCCTTTTCACAGATCCAAGCAGAGACAGACAGAAGCCCAGCACCATCACCACAAGCAAGCACACTGTAACACACTGTGATTCACAAAATGCAGAACTCCAGATCAGGGTTCCAGCTCTTCTTTTGCATATCTATCCTTACTATTTTACATCCAAATTAGAAAGGGTCAGTCCCCAGGAGGCTAGGCCAAAGTGGTACTTCCTCTAGCCAGAAGCCTGGAGACAATAATTTTAATAAATCCTTAATTCTTTGGGGGGAAATTATTCAAACTACCACACATATCTCATAAATTCTCTTCTATTTCCTACTGATAATGTCAATTTAATTTTAAATAAAAAGTTTTCATTATCATACCCAAAGTTCAAATGTCTCTGCCAGTTCTTGTCTACATGTTAGTTTATTGCTAATGTGAACCAATGCCACTTTTTGCAACATGTACATGGATTTAAATCTGTATGGAATTTTTTTCCCTGTTTGTAAACTGTGCACTTTGATTGAACTGGTCTCAAGTCAGTGTATGCACAAAGTCCAGGTTGCCTCCACACCTCAACCCACTTCCTGAGAGACCAAAAGCACTTCCTAACACATTTTAAGTTGGGTGGGATAAGATTACTTTGCAGCACAGGCTTAAAAGACCATATCTCTAGTGCAAGCTTCTAAATGTATACCTGACCATTTAAAGGGAAGGTTCATTCATTTCATTTGGAAGACCAATGCATGCCACCATGTACTTAAAACTGATTACAGGGTTCTATGAAGGACTGTACAGTCGATGATAACCTTGAAATGCACAGTTGTTTCTCTTTCCAAGTCCCTTGGCTGAGGAATTTTCTCTTTAAAATCCAAGTCTCTAAACTCATCTCAGAGAGAAAGTAAGTTTAAGCCCACAACTATTTCACTGGGAGTGATATTAAATGCAATCAATTACACCTTTTCTCCCTGCTCCCGAGCTCAGGTATCTTATGATTGGGGGCATCACACCATATCATTTTTTTTCCATTTATATAGTACACTGTGTCTCAGACTCTCATGCTCCACACAAACAAGATATTATTCCAAAGCCGTGGCTCTAAAAATAGTGCTGTTAGTCTCTCAGCCTGATATCCTTCAGAGAGAGTGATATGTGCTAGAAATAATGTGTTTCATGGTCAAATGCCTACTGCCTTTACCTTCTTATCCAGGATGTTTGGTTTGATAGTTTGTGAGACCTCTTGCTAACACATCAAACACTATCAGGCATTTAAGTCTTCAAATGTAGTGATTCTAGCTATGGCCCTAGAGGAAATGAAAAGTATAAACTATACTCATAAATGTTGTTTTAGGGAAAGTGATTGGGATCTTGCATATGGTATGACTTTAGGAGACTAGATGTCTAGGTCCCTTTTAAATGGAAACATATTAACTATATATTATCAAACTCTAACATACTTAGCATTAAGATTTCAGCTCTAATGTTTGATAAGTTGCACAGCACACCTAACAGCTCAACATACCCTGTACCTACTGGAAGACTTTCCTACCATGGCTTCTAGTGACACCAACTCAACTCTATGCAACTCAGCATAGAGCTAGGATTGTACTCAGGTATCAAACATGTGCCGACTAGGACCACAGAGATTCATTATGTCTTACACGTCGTTTTCATAATGTGAGAAACCATCACTTACTTGAATACAGTTCAGCTTGTCTTCCTCCAACAGACATTTGAAAATATTTTTTAAATATATTTTAAAAATATTTTATATTTAATGTATATTTTAAATACCATAAGGTTTAACTCCTACCCTGTGAAATCCATATGATTTACAAAATGGAAAAGTAGAAGATTCCAAGTATTCTTATGCACAAGAGTTAACCATTGTCATAGTTTAGTGTGGATCCATTTGATAAGAGCAGTTGGTCAGACTTTTTTCAGAATATATGATGACAGGATGGCAAAGCAATACATCTCCATTAACACTGAGGAAGTAGACTTGGCCCATTCCTGAAGAAAGTAAAGTGATACTGATTGTATGTTTTGATTGAAAGAGTTAAGAATGCACACACTATATGAATTCACATCATATACTACAGGTTGTGGTGATCTGCAAATATGCCTTGTTTGGAAAACAGACTCAAAGTGCATGCAGAGAACTAGTGAATATATATATATATATATATATATATATATATATATATATATATATACAGAGAACTAGTGAATATATATATATATATATATATATATATATATATATATATATATATATATATATATATATATATATCTCAGATATTCAGATATTCAGATATCTGTCTCAGATATTCCCTGGCCCACAGAAATTGGTACATGCAATAAAATTGTTACTTTATATGCTAAAAGAAATTGGTGTCCTAAGTTTTGAGGAAATAATTACTGGAATAGAAGTGAAGTGTGGTGTATTTGTTGCTTCAAGTCAAGTATTGATGAAATGGCTTAGAGGAAATGGATTATCGTGCCTGAAGAAACAGTTAATGGCAGTTTAAAGGAAATAGGATCAAAAGGAAGATGAAAGAACACGAACAATTGTGGGAGAAAGTTTAGCAAAATTCTTCCCCACTTTGGTGTAGAATACAGAAAATACTGATAAACATATAGATTAATTAGCTCAAGGGGATTTCTAGACACATTCTGGAGAGAGCCGACTTTTAGAATCATAGAGTAAGAAATAGATATACTATATAAGCTAAAAAACCTTTGTGTTTTTATATATGCAGCCCCTTTGCTCAGCAATAACAAAAAAGTAAATAAATATGGAATTGTACATAAAGTAGCGTATACAATGAGGTTTCATGATATTAAAAATATTTTATGACAGAGAAATAAAAAGGTAAACTACCAGTGATCAAACTGGCATGACTATTAAAACTCTATTAAAATAGAGCTCCTGAGAATATTAAGGACTCTGCCACTCAGCATCATTACTGTGAGCCAGAAATAGATAAGATTTCATCTTGAGGAGATTAGTTCATGTGGCTTTTGTCTAATGGAGTAGATTATAAATTGATTATAAGAAACTCATAAAGGTTACAAAGGGACTGCCGTCATGCATCACTTACAGATGAGGATACATTCTGAGGAAGTGTCATGAGGTGATTTAATCACTGTGCAAACATCACACCATCCTCTTGCACAAATTAAAACTAGAAAATGTTCTCTATGGGATAACCATCATATATGTAATCTGTCGTTGGTCAGAGCCCTGGTAGACATCACATGATTATATATCTGTTTGGTCTAAAATGAATAGAGACCACATGGAAAGAAAATGGACCTTTTGTTCCCCAAATTACATGTAAATTATATTATCACTTCAGGGAACTGTTTAAAAATAGAAGGATAACTAAAACGAAGTAATCACAAGCTCAAAGGGCAGAACCAAGAGCTCTGAATAATTCATTTCAGAGAACACAAATGGTCCCTGTCTAAAGAACTAGTAGCATGTGCCTCATTTAATTTCAGAATTACTATGGACTTGTGATTTCAGTCCCATCTATCTACCCACTATATAAGTAGGAAAATTTACTGTGGTCATCTCTTGAGTGTTTCAACATAGCATACAGGAGGGCTGGAGAGATGGCTCAGTGGTTAAGGCACTTGCCTCCAGTGCCTAAGGCCCCGGGGTTCAATTCCCCAGGGCCCACATAGGCCAGATCCACAAGGTTGTGGCTCTGGTGTTCTCTCTCTCTGTCTCACTCTCTCTCTCTCTCTCTCTCTCTCTTTCTCTCTGCTTGAAAATGAATAAATAAAATATTAAAAAATACATAGCATACAGGAGCATAGAGGGTTCATCCTTGTCAATTCAATGCATTGATTTTTGGCTATAGAGAATCTTGGCAGGTTAACACTGTATTATAGGAGCCTGGTCTGTATATAGACCTCATTCATAAGTAATGTCTTGTATCTTCAATATCAGCCTAAAGACAAAATGAAATATGATTATAGGGTAATTTTAGAAGAAAGTTGTATATTGTGCATATGAATAGAATAGAAATAATGTCTTTCCCAAGACTAATCATGGTAGTATTCAAAAGAATTGTTTGCATATTTGTAATGATTTTACAGAAGAGTGGGGTCTGTGTCCTTGTCTTTTAAATTGAATGAAATGACAAAGTATTGAATGTGTTACTTTTGATGCTGGACTACTTCTTGAATTGCAGTTTCTGTCTTATATACTGAGAAACATTTATCACACCCTGTTGTATTCAGCTATACAATGGTGGGTTTAAACTTCAAATCAAGCAGTTATGGGAGGAAAGGATTTATTGTAGTTACAGATCCAGGGGAATTTCCATAATGGCTAAAGAGGCTGCCCCTTTTCACAGGTCTAAAGAAAGAGAGAGAGAGAGAGAGAGAGAGAGAGAGAGAGAGAGAGAGAGAGAGAGAGGCCATCATCTACAGATGGGGAAAACGAAGATAAGAGATTCCCTTCACATTCTTATATTTTATCCGCTACTGAGTGGTCCTCCCACTCTGGCTTTGGAGGAAGGGCTCATTCTGGAGGATTCACCTCCTCCTTTAGTTAATCCTTCCTGAATGCAACCTCAAAGGCTCACCCAAGATTACTGTGGATTACTAACCAGGTCATGTTGACAACAAATCTCAATCATCACAAGTCCACCCCTTGTCAGCTTGGCATCAAACCATGTCTTCTTAAATTATACTTAATTTCCACATGAAGACAGTAAAAAGATCATAATTCCACCTAACCTGATGTAACTATCCCAAGTACAACTTGAAACACATAATCTACCCCCAACGCAAGGCAAAATCCCTTAATTGTTAGTTCTGTAAAATCAATACAAGGTAAATGCATTTACCATATAATGGCACACAGTAAACATTTCCAACTTCTATGAAGCATAAAAAGGAAGACTGGACCAATGCAAACTCAGCAATCATTAGGCAAATGTCAAAAATCTGCAGTTCAAGTCTGAAATCACAACCAGTGACAGATATCAGGGACTTCATGCCTGTTCCATATATTGCATCTCAGCAGCAACTCCAAGAACCATGTGCACTTCATGACTCAATCCACACATGCATTTCTCATGCTTCCAAAGGCTATAACAGGTATTCAGGACACAATCATGTTGTTAATTCAGAGATGAAATAAGTCATGACCTTGAAGAGCAGAACTGTTATACCTTCAAAGCCAGCCTGATACTACATTGTGGATTACAAGTAAGCCTGAGAGAGCGAGTTCCAACCTACTTATATGCAAGGAGAGAGGAAGTAAGAGAGAGAGGTTGGATCAGGGCTTCTTGCCACTAAAAATGAACTCCAGTTGCCTGAACTACTTTGTGCACTAGCTTTACGTAGGTGCTGCTTAATTAAACCTGGGCCATCAGGCTTTTTAAACAAGTGTCTTTAACTGCCAAGAAATCTCTCCAGTCCTAGAAAAGTCATTTTTGGAGTATTTTAACTAAAAGGAAAATATATTACTAACATAACCAATAAAGAATGCATCAGGTATAGTAATCAAAATAAGTAAATCACTTATCATAGCTCATATGAATAATAAACTCTTCATTGAATTTTGTGCCTATAAATCATCAATCATCCATCTATATATGACACTACAAATTAACAAACCTAAGACATTCTTGGATAATTAAAAACTTTGAAAAAATATAACAAAAATATTTATTGGATCATGATCACATAGGGAACAAATATTTGCCCCTCCATGTCTCTTGAAGAAAGGCTGAAATAATGTATATAAAACCACAGTCAATCAGTCAACCCAGGATAAGCCAGTGAGACAGACATCAACAATTTTCAACACAACCTAAAACAGAAGTACAGGAGCCCCTAAGACCTCAATAATAAAGCAGCCTTAATACTCACCAACCATGACTCAGGGAACTGAACAGAAGAGGGGGAAGAAAGATTGTAAGAGCCATGTTGGGGGAGAATATCCAGACACATGACCCCCCTCAGTAACAACATACAGAGGGGGTGGAACAGGGTTGACTCCTAGGCTATCCATAATCCCCTACCCCATGGACTGAACCAGTTTGCCTATAGAAGAGGATATCCAGCTAATTGGGCACAGGGAGGAGGGAAATTGGGGATTTGGGGATACCAACACATTATTTGCTCATTCAGTGTATCTAATTATGGACAATAAAAACATAAAAAAATAAAAATAAAAATTTGAGTGAGAGTAAAATAAAATAAAATAAAATTATAGGGATAGTCATAGAAGTACTTCAAATATTTCAGTAACTGTTGCAGTTACTTCTCCTTGCTAGCACAAAACACCCAACCAGAAGCACCTTGTGGGAGGAAAAAGTTTAATTTGGATTTCAGTTTTGAGGGGAAGCTCCAGGAAGGCAGGGGGAATTGTGGAATGGGAAGAGGCTAGATATTATCTCCAGGCCAACATCAGCTGGACAAGCGATTGTGCCCAACACCAGCAAGGGGAAACTGGCTGTAACACCACAAACCCTCTCCAACAACACACCTCCTCCAGACAGACCCTAATTCCCAAATTGCCATGAAGTGGGGTCCAAGCATTCAGAACACATGAGTTTGTGGGAGACACCTAATTCAAGCTGCCACAGTGATTCACAGTGATAGTGCTCAATATCATTGTATGATGTAGATTAATTTCCTTTTTTACTTTTAATATTATGAATGTTTTCTGCAATAGAAAAGATTACTATGAAAATTTAAAAAATCAACAATAAATCTATGTAACAGAAAGCAATCTAAGAGAGAGATGCACAGACAGGTGTACTAAGGATCTTAATACAGAATGAATTATTTACACATGCAATTTGCCACCAGAACATAAAGTAGATTGTCCAAACACCAAATCAAAAAATCCATGCTCCCATAATCTCTATTGGTCCATGTATGTTATGAAGGATCAATTATGATGCAACATAAATGTTTCATGAAGCAATAATTACAAATAATTTAGGAATAGTCGGCTATGCATGACTGCCATACGTCACTTTTTCGGTATAAAACTTAACAATATTTTTTCTGATTTGAGAGTGGCATGCAAAAACAGACTGTGACCCAAATTTGGCAAGTTAACTGTTCCTTTTCCAACCTCTGACATAGAAGGAAAGGAAACAAAGGAGTCCCTAGATTAGGATGAACACCAAACACTTTACAAATAAAAACCAGGATTCCCAATCTTTATGATAAAATGACACATAAAGACTTGGGTTATAACTCATATATATGTAGATTGCTAGAAAATGTCATAAATGCAATATATACATATATATTACATTTTCTAGCAATCTACAAATTTCCTATAAAGCACCTCCATGTTGCCAGGATTCCCTTTCTTCTCTTTCTATGTGAATTTGTGTTCTTTCCAAATAATTTATGAAATAATATAAGACATTCCTTGATCAGACATCTTATGTCTCTAACGGATAGTATGCTTTGACTCCATTAGGCACACATACATACATAACACAATATTAATATAGTGTTTCCCTAGAATATCATAAGTTCCTCCTCTAATTTTCTTGAAATTGGATTTAACTATCTTAATCTATGGATATTTTTGGATATGTTGCATAATGTAAATAACTTCTATTTTGATCTATGAGTTCAAATATATCCTAACTGCATCAGTTATTGTTAGAAAACCAAAGTTTACATTTGATTATACTAAGACTCAGGTAGTTACAGTCTAAGGTGCTGTACTATTTATTATCACACTATCCTGCCCTTGCTGATATTCTCCATACAGCCTGAAAAGTTCTGAAAATCGTTGGCACAAGAAGCTATCACTGTTGGCAGCCAGAGAAGAGAAATTAGGCTAGCGGTGAGATGTGGCAGGGTATATATTCTCAACTGTCCAAAACTTGGCTGAACACAATCCAACATCCAGCTGGAAATAAACTTGCTCAGCCCTCCCCTGGCCACTGCTGCTGGTCCATCGGTGGAAGTCAATAGTAGGTTATTTACCTTCATTCTGAGCAGAAAGTGGCAGTGAAAAGTTCCAAAGCAGAAAGAAAATAAAAGCTTGAAATGTTGTCAATGGTTCTTTGCCAGAAACAATACAGAATGGGATAAATAAGTATGTTGCTTCACAATTCCATCATAACAGCATGGACTTCAGAAAAATTACAGGAGAAAATGTGAATGAATAATGTGCAAAAGTTTTAGCAGAAGATTTAACTATGATTACTTCCTAAACACAGAAGTTGCTTCATCTTTTATTCTATGTTGTTGTTAATCTCAAAGGTCATTAATGTATTCTTATGGAGAATAGAAATTTGTTTTCCCACTAAATTCTTACCTTGAGGCAGAAAGCAGAGAATCCTCAAAATAAGGTGGCAACTATGTTCTGCTTTTGTTTTGATCTCTGTTGTTTCTGTTAATATCTGTGTCCTTGATTGTTTCTTTGGGTTTTGAATGGTTTGATTTGAGAGATTCTTTTTCTATCATTTTTCCAACAATTGCTGACCTCACTGACGGTGAAATACTGTGTCCAGAATTATCTCAAAGATTTTGTAATTTTTTTTATTTCCTTAATAGAGATTTCAGAAAAGAAAATAAAACTGAGATGCAATAAGTTTTTTTCATATCCTGACTTTAGACAGAGTTCATGTTTTCTTAGACATTTGAAGTACATTTTATCTAGGCCTTACTGACTGTACACACATTCTTTAATTCAGTGCTTTACTTTGGAATATTTTGTCCCTAATTATATTCCCTTATTATTAATGGAAATATATTCTCAGTAGTATACTTGGATAAATACACTTCACATTTCATTATCTAAGACACAGAGTGTCCAAATTAAACTTATCTGTTACTAAATGATACCCAAAAGATAGTTAATCAGATAATAAATGTTCTAAAGTGAAAATTTTATTAATGTTAATATTTTAAATAATAATACCACCATAATTTATTCAACTGTTCATCATAAACCCATTATAATATTTTATGCCATAAATGGATATACATTTTTAAACAGGCATGGTCTAAGTTTTCCATAAATATTTGGAATGCACATGTTCAAACAAGTAACCATTAAACATCGTCTTATTTTATATTTATGTTACTAATTTAGGTATTAACTTGTAAGGATTTTGTGTTCTAATTGCACTTGGTAAGACATAATTCTCCAATAAGCCATAAAATGCAATGAAAATAAGAATTATTGACTTGAATTCACATGATTGACTAATAGTAGTTGTAAAGAAAGAATTTGTTCTCTGATAATTCCAAATAAGGAAACAACACATTTCTCTTTCAATAACTACAAGGGCCACATATAAGAGTAAGTAAAAATCCCATAACTTCATGTCAAAGTTTTGTAATCATCAGTATTGGTATATCTTCCTTCCAGAATTCATTAGAACTGTCACTTATAATCCTCAGAAAACTATTGTTAGATTTGTATATAAAATAACTAACAAAAATATTTTTACTCTAGAAAGAAAAGCAGATAAGTAACATGAGTCAGCTGGTTGTCTGGAACACTGTTGTTTATGTCTATATAAAACATCAGTCTTTCTCTTCTTACAATGGTGGCAGGTGGTGAGCAGTAATCAGTGTGGTTGCCAAGGATTTTTGAAGAGCGGAAATGGTTTCGTTCTCATTTAGATGACTTTTCTTTCTGCTCATACAATGTATTTCCTGACTCTTTTTTGAGTTCTATAGCTTATGAAAATACTCTGTATACTCCCAAATTTCAGTGGTGTTTGATAATTTTTACTTCCAGAATTCTTACTTAAACAAATCCTAAAAATGTAATTTAAACAATGTAATTTATGTAGAATCCTTAAAACAAATTACTACATTCTTGGCTTTTAGCAAGTATATGTGTGTGATGTGCCCTTGTCTATGCATGTGTATGAGAGCAGGTGAATTTGGAAACCAGAAATTGATGTCAGGTCATTTTCGATTTCATTTCCTGAGGTGGAATCTGTTTCTTGAACGAAGTGTGTGATGGTTAAGTTTTGTTGTCAAATTGACCTTTTTAATAATCTTGGGTGTGTCTCTGAGGAAGGCAGCCTCTTAGTACGGAGCAGGATGTAAGGAAGCTCCTTCCTGTGTAGGAAGTGCAGGAAGGAAATTCCAAAGACTCAAGAAGTCATTAGTCTGGGGAAGGTTGTAAGACCCCCATGCTAAGGCTATATAAAGGGGAGAAAATCTCTCCTTGGTCCTCCTTCCTGTTTGCTATTGTGAGTGTGGTATTGGGGATGGGTTTCTCTCTGCGTGGACCTGTGAAAGGGGGGCAGCCTCTTTCCCTGTAAAGGAACTTCCCCTGGATCTGTAGCTTCAATAAATCCTTTGCTTCCATAGCTTTGCCTGGTTTGAGATTCATCCTAGTGGCCTGTGGCTGACTGCAACAGAGCATTTGCAGACTTAATGTGGCTAGTCAGCTAGCTTGTCTCAGGGATCTCCTCTGCCTCTGAAGTACTGAAATTATAGGTTGGTTAACACAAACACAAACACAAACACACACACACACACACACACACACACACACACACAAGACACATGCACGGCCTTTATGTATGGGGTCTGAGATTTGAACCTGGTGTTCATCCTTGTGTACCTTGAACTTTAGCCATTGAGTCCTCTCCCCAGCCCAATGTTTTAGTTGTATCTTTCAGACAGGATAATTCTATAGTGTGGATATTTAGTTATGTTACATTGGTGCAGAAAGAATTTTGATTTATGGAGATCTGAACTCATTATAATACCCTATTGATATCATGTGCTCAGTCCACACATTGAAACATGCTTTTGGAAAGCTTTATATTGATTATAATTATTTGAAGTGTCCTGAATTCACAGTCATAAATCAGTTTCAGATCCAATATTTTCTGCTCTCCTTAACTACTGGCACACTATAAATCATGTTCTAAAAATGTTTTTGTTTGCTGCCTTCATTTATTTAACCAAACATTTATGGCATAAATAGACAAAATAATAGGTCCTTCATTCTGAATGAAACTTTGGTTTAACAATTGATGATTTTTCTATTTTTCCTCTCTTGTTTTGTATTTTTCCCTGCCCCAATCACTTATTTTTAGGGGGTCTTGATATGAAACTTTCTGTTTACTTTGGTTTTCACACTTTTAAGACCTAATAAAGCAATGAGGATAAATTAGTGGGCTGCATATGTGTACAGAATAGAAACAGAATGAGTAGTGAAGAGCTCTTAAAGATTGTAAGAGCATTCTTTGCTTCAGTTGAGCCAGGAAAGGAAACTAGGCTTATGTACTAAGAAAAAAAAAAAAAAACACAGGCATGGCAAATGCCAAACAATGGTATAAAAATTTAATATAGGTTGTGTCATTAAGGTATGGTAGCCCAACTTCATGGTGAATATTTAGTAAACATGTAAGAAATATTTACATTTGGTATATCCAATTTATGTATATGGATTGTCTTTATTACAAAATATGAGAGATGCCAGCTACCCAATTTGACACTGAGCTCATGAAGCTACAAAGTGAGATTTTCACACCTACTAAAAACTTATCACTGACTCTAAGAGCTGTGTAGTGTGATTGTAGGTGTGAAATGATACATGAAACAAGACCTGCTTTGCTACTACTGGTAGAGTTACTTAAGGTTTTACAGAGTTCTGCTCTGAGTGAAAGGAAAAAAGAGCAATAAAGTTAGAAAGCTACAAAAATGATCAAAATTGTATTTCAAGATTTTGGTAGATTATTTCTTTATTTTTTTCTTTTAAAGTTTATAATGGTTTTATGCAATTTTCTGACATGTATTTCTTCCATACACTGATGAGGTTAATGCTAATAATAGAACTGTTGGTTTCCATAATGCAGTTTCTTAAAATACTTGCCATGGTGAATACAAGGTCAACTGCTTTATTATTATTATTATTATTATTGTTGTTGTTGTTGTTGTTGTTGTTGTTGCCTTTTGTTTAAGACCTTGCCTAACATTTTCACTTTAAACAAAATTGATCTATAAGTTTATTTCATTTTACTTATAAAATGAGATCCTATCAAAGATGACAGAGTTATATCTTTTTTTAAATATTTTATTTATTCATTTTCACGCAGAGAAATACAGAGATAGAGAGAGAGAGGGAGAGTGCACCAGGCCCGCCACCTTGTGGGTCTGGCTTATGTGGGTCCTGGGAAATTGATCTGGGGGCCTTAGGCACTGGAGGCAAGTGCCTTAACCGCTGAGCCATCTCTCCAGCCCGACAGAGTTATTTCTAGTTTAATAAATGTATTATTTCAACTTAACAGAAAAATGTTGTGATCAATCTTTTAAAGCATATTTTAAAAGTATACCTATTAACAGGCAACAACAACTAAAAGAGAAGTGTTCAAATTAATGTCAATCATCCATTTACTTGAAAAGTATTAAAGCCACTGTAATAAGGGTTGCTTGTAGGGAATCTCCATCCTGAATTTCTTTATAAACATTAATGCACTACCATAATGTAAGTAATGGAAACTCACATAGCCTGTTAGTATTATGGTACTAATATAATATCCAATATATGTAATTTGTCATAAAACAAATTATTACATTTTCTTCACTTACCCAAATATGTTTGTTAATAGCCTTTCTTGGTCCTTAAACTCAGATAAACCAACAGTGGTTTCTGATTAAAGAATAAATCAGTTTGAACCTTAGCATCATGAAAAGATAAAATAAAACAGAGTGTGTGTAAACAAAGCAGGATTCTAAAACCATGATTAGTTTTCAAGGACAGATAATGTAAATGTGAATAGCTTGCAACATTCTACTCAGGCAGAATGTGGCTTATTACAATTGGCTAGAGTGTTTAAATCAATTGCTGGAGGAAAGGAAAACAAATTGGGCTGGACAGAAAATAAGTAGGTAAAAAATTGCCAGTAGGCATTTTACAGGGCAAGTTCTGACAAGAGACTGGGACTATATACATTAGCAAGATAATTATTTTGCCAGAAACAGTGGAAAAATGAATAGCTAAATGTCAAGAATGCAATTCCAAAAGTCCAAGCTTTCTTTAGAATTGTGGAGCCCTTTGAGTTTCCTTTGAGTGGAAAAACCCATATAATTCAGTATTTTTGAATAATACCCAAGGAATTCATTAAAGTCTAATTGTTACTTGATACAACATTAAATTGATGCAGTGTAAAATCAGAACATAAAATAAAAAGAGTATAAAAATATAGACTGAAAAATCGAAAATAATAAAAGCTTATTTTAACATCTTTAAAAGTCCCAAATATTTTAAATTTTAACAAAAATATGCTAGTTCTTTCCCATTTGAAAACAGTATATATTGTTACGCTTGAAATAAACAAAAAAATTGCTGTTTCATATATAATGTATTTTAAAGAGTTTACAGGGATATTTTTTTTCAAAAGGGACTCAATTGATAAAAAGTTCTTAAAATTGTAAAATGAGAATCAATATTATTTGTCTAAATAGGAGGAAAAACTCATGCTTTGGGAAAACACTAGTATTTGATTTTTTCTCATTTACGCATCATATACAAACCTAAAGTTAAAGATATTTTAAATCAAATTGTCTGCTTTAACAGACTCTCCAAATTTTGCACATTTGATCCTTTCTGACAAGTTTTTCTTTTTCCTTTCTGAGGTAGTACAAAAAAAAGTCTCACAAATATGTATGGATATTTTTACTGGCTTAAAAAGTGTACTTTGATATGCATAATCTGAAACTAAACATAAAACCACCTAAATGAACCTCAAATTATACAATATGTCATGTCAGAAGTAAAAAAAAAAGATGTAGAAACGTGATATATGATGACATAACGTATTTCTATTACTTCTTCTGCAAAACCAGTCAATGTTCATTGGCTGAGTTTATATGAGTGAGCCGGAGACGACTCTTATGCTCTTGAACCAATCCCAACCATATGGTAACCATAGAAGGAAGACCACATTCAAACGATGATATTTCCCATGAAACCATGGTTTTAATGGGTATACTGCTCAATGCACCGTTTATGTTGCATGTGTGTTGAAGTTGTCCAATTACTTTTAATCTGACAATATCATTGTTTCATGTTCAGTGACTCTGCCCTTCCATTGTATCTTTATTTTCATGAAGTCACATGTTAAGAATGTTATTCCTTCAAGAATATAAGCACAACTCATGTTGGACTCACATTTTTTAACCAGTTCTTCGCCCTCACTACTATTCTAATCATTTGGATCCATCATTTAACCTCCTTAGTTTCCAACAGACATTATCCTAAACAAGGACAAAAACCTTGTCTGTCATCTTCATGACCAGTGTCTGGCACATAGTAGGCCTTCACATGCATCTGTGTGTTGAACACCAATTCACCTACTGTGTAATTCTAAGAGATGTAATGTATTTTATAGGTAACTTCAAGATAGCATTCTCTTAGTGTTGTTTACAGAATGAGTACTACAGGAAAAAAAAACCCTAAGGCAATGTACATTGCTTCACCGTGAACATTAAAGAGTAGTCATGATTCAGATCTGTATAAAGAGAAAGAAATTAGGCGATCCATGAATTTCCCTATGAGGCAGATGTTCTTGGAGAAACCTAAGGCAACTTTCAGTTAAAATAGTGCCTCAGAATGGTCCTCTATTGCATCCAAAGTTCCTGAAAATTGAATAATCCTTACTGAAATTTGGTACTGAATGTGAACTGCCCTTGAAGGACATGATCTCAGGACAGATGGATCTGTCTGTGCAGGTGAGGTGATGATGCCTGGGACATTTGAGTGTCAACAGCCTTGTTCACAGGTCCCCTGACACATGGGACCATAGTGTTTACGTGAAGACACATATGGGTAGTATATTCATCTCTACCATAATTCAGCCCATGAATCTCTCTGACCTATTTCTTCATATGTGTCTTAGGGTTACCCCAAATTCTTGTAGGTTGCACCATCCTGTAGGATGCAGAGAAGGGAAAGAGGGATGGAAGAAATTACATCTTCTCTTGCTACAGTTGATCTTACTGAAGTTACTAATGCTTGTTATCTTTTCTCTTAGTCCATTCTAGAATTTTCTTTATTCTTAGATAGTACTTCTGGTGGTTATTGTTAGTATACCTGATGGTATGACCCATGTCCTCATCTGTGGAGTTTTTAAGACCTGGTCAATAAATTTGTATCATTTGAATTGGGAAAGTGAGTAACATGTCTTCTTATTGTCTAGGAATGTCTCTAAATTTTTCTAACAATCAGGAGTCCCATTATCATGAGAGTTATTGCTTTAGTTATATTTTCATCTCTTGTCAGAAGAAATCCTAAGTGTATGGTAACAGCTAAAAAATGGAAACTTCTAATGAAAAAATAAAAAAAAATTATGGTTCATTTACTAAAATATCCCCATTGGGAACCAGAGACTCTAATTATTCAGAACACAGAAATCTGGATACAAGGAGACAGGAGGGAGGCCTTGGAATGATTGTAAAAATTCACTGTTCCTTCTGAGTCTTAGTGACCACCATCTATGTATTATGAAAAGAGAAACATAACTGGAGCTCTTATTTCAATTGATATTGTGTCTTGAGAGATGATGACTGTCATTGTAAAATATTTCCTCCATATTGTCCCTGAATTGTTGCTTCCATGACTTTCTCAAGATGACAGCTTCTTGCTGGAATTTTGAATGTGCTTTTGTTTACCAACAGTTCAGTGAGTTGGTATGAATAGAGAGAATGTCAGCGGTAACAACTCACCTAATTTATTCTAAATAGCTTTGTCTTTAAGTCATATACTCAAGAGGTTCATGCCAACTGCCAAACATGTCCACTTTGATTATAAATATTTTAATCAGGGTGGTAATGACTGATCGGCTCAGTGACTGTTGAATTCATTATTGCCTGGTCTGTAGCCAGAACACCATATTTGGCTTTCTCTAAGATGTCCCTAAATCAACAGAAATAATGGGTAGAGCTTCTGATTTCTGGTACCATGGTTGACGTAAATTATTGGTCAGTGATTATGTCAATGTGTGGGTGTTTCCCTTTCTCAAGCATACAGCTACATAGATTTGCTCAGAGATGTCTTGGGGGGGTGGTGACATCATTAGTATGAATCAATTGCAGGGTGTTGCTGCCTGTTTCCTTCTGGGACTAAAAACCATGAAGAAATTAATGGTTCACAAATCCCAAAACTGGAAATAAAGAGACAGCGTTTACTTTTATTTTTTTTTGAAACAATTGCCCTGAATCTCCTGATAACAATAACTCATAATGCTTTCAGTTGCTGCATTTGGAGTAGTGAGCTTGCTGCCTACTACCTTCACTTACAGAAATGATGCATTCTGTCAGGAAAACCCATTTCTAACCATGGTAAATACTCCTTAGCAGCTTCTATGACTTTTCCTGCACCGAAATTTATACCGCTCGCTTGACGGGCTGTTCATTATGCACAGATCACTAACCATCTCCACTATCAACAGCACTGGCTCCCAGAAGGGAGTCTGTGGCACAATACTGACTCTTCAGCACATTTTGATGAATTCACATACTGCTTGGCCTCCACATGAAGCATCGTCTTTGTTCTAGCTATACATAGTGTTTCATAACAATTTCTGTGCATGTTTTAACCTCTTCTTCCAATATCTATCTACCACTCCATCCTGATTGACTCAGAAACCTAAGGCACTTCGTGTTTTCTAGTCTCTCTAGCGACTGTTTACATCTTGTCCTGGGTTTCTTTCCACGTGGTGAATGTGCAGCCACAGGAGAAGGCATAGAGACTAACACACATACTTATCCACACTTTGTTGTAGTCCCACTGATCAAGTCTTATTAGAAGTCTACACCTTAAGTATTTATTATTATTATTATTATTATTATTATTATTATTATTAGTCTGTACCTTCACTAGTGCTGGAACAAGTTTTGTACCAAGACACTTCCTTGAGGTACTTTGACTCTGATATCTTGTCAGGTCAACACAATTCTACACTTCAATCATTTTTCTATGTCCGGTGAGGAGAAGAGGGGCTGGAAAAACATCCTGGATATATTTATATATATTTAAATAACTATGCACCTAACTATGGATGATATAAAAATCGATACATAAATAATATATCAATAAATAGGTAAATAGATAAATTGATATAGATGATTTATATGCAGGCATGGATATGGATATAGAAGATATGTAAATATAGTTTAGATACATAGATGTATATACCTAGACATCCCATTCAAACAAATAAAATATACAACCTCCTGTTTACCAACCCTGGGCATTCACTGTATTTCACTCACTTCTACTCTCATCACTTTCCCGTGGCATTTAATATTGACATGATTTCTATTCATCCATATTTTGAAATAAGTGATTTATCTAGTGAAATAGATCTATCACATGTTCCTATTCACAGTTCAACCGGTACATGATTAGCCAATGCTAAGGTATCTTTCTGCACCTGCCATTGATGTGGTCCTGATGTTAGCCGTCTACCAGATGGTCCTCTTACCATCCTAGGCCTCTCCAACCAGCAGATTTCTCTGTCAAGTGCCCTAGAAACAAACTGTGCTCAAAGCAAAATCTACAAAGTCATTTTTTGGGAGGAAGTTATGACTGAACTCTTTGGTTTAGAGGGTGAAGAAAGACTGTAGAGTGACAAGTTGTCATGGAATATGATCTGGAAGGGTCTGTTAATGCCAGAAAGGAAAGAGTACCTAAAGCATCCTCTTTAGATTGTGCTCTGTGGTAAGAAAATGAATGAGTCTCTAACGTGAGCTGAATGGTCTTGTCCTGAGCAGCTCCATTCACCTGGCTCATTTATCTTTATATCAATTATAATATATTCAGTATAATGACTACTTTTCACTAGATATTGCAGCATAGTATCTTCCAGATTCTATTTAATTATGTTTTACATCCATTTATATGTAAATAACATGGGTGATATTTAATAATGTGGGTTTATTTTATGTGACATTTAACAACTTAGAAAACTTACCAAAATATCTAAACTAATCTCTGAAAGACAAAGTGAACATTATTATATTAATTAAATCTAGCAAAACA